>JAGTTL010000054.1:221247-308219 GCA_036851935.1 Coregonus suidteri | reverse complement strand
TTAAATTACCTTTTAGACTTTTTATGTTTCACCCACTGGTTAGAGAAACCACGTTTTTTTTAAACTATGTTTGGCTATAACAAGCCATGCAAGAACAGTGCTATGGAATCTAGCATATGAAGGCCTCTTGGACTGCAAATTCACTCGAAAGGAAGCTCCAGTGACAACAAAAACCTGGAAAATGATTAAGGTGAAGGATTTTTAACCTTTGAACATTGTTGATTTCATGGACAATTTCCTTTGGTTAGTGAACCATTACCAAATCATGTTTTGGTAGGATAACAGCAAGGGACTTTCATGATTTGAATTGTTTTTATGTCTTGTTTTTTATGAACATTTTATATTTTCTTCCCCTTTGTTTTTAATTTCAAAACGGTCCGTGGTGTAGTGGAGACTCAGTTGGGATAACATTGTTGACTGCTGTTCTTTTTTATGGCGGTAGAAAAATGACACTTCCTATAAGAAATCGGTTTGGGCCTTTGGCCCAATCTATAGCTCTGGGGGAGAATACACCCACCTTAAGTTCAGATACTCTTTAAACCTCTTTCGACCCTAAATTGACTAAGCAGTATTTTTAATTATTACAAGCCATTCATTATGCAGACATTTTTGAAGAAATGACCAGGTCTTTCCCGCCTGGCATGATGAAATGGGTTGTTAGACTTACAGCTTTTATTAAACCTTCCTCACCCAATTCAACCACTCTGGTTAAGGAGAGTACGGACCACTGGATGGACACTATGTCCATCTTAGTGGACCATTATGATTCAGTCCTGGCAGCGGGGTTACAGGAGATGGGGAGATTTGATATCAATTCCTTTGATGGAGCTGTTGCTTGGGCCAGGGCCAGATATAGATGCAAGTTTAATCAATCATCAATGGCAATGTTACAGGCTATGCTTCCCAAGGCCAGTGCTAGTGAGGTGGTAGGCCCAGGCCAATTGACCATGGAGGCCTGTCCGGTGTCCTGTCTCCAGCTCCCCAGTAATGTGGAAGGAGTGGGAAATAGCAGTCCGGCTAGTGGGTTAGTTAATGGGTGGGCCCCCAAAAACAGGTCTAAGAGGAGCTCCCTTAGGAGGTCCCCCAGTCTATCAGCTCCAGAGCTAGATCTGGGGACACGGGGGGAAACTATTTTAGTTACGGCTGAAACACATTCCTCTAGACCCCAAATACTTACTGGAGATCCAATGACCACAGAGTTGGCGCCGGGAGGGTTGATATCTCGAAACAAACACAGGTGAAGCCGGCTCTTGTTCACAGTCCTAAGAGGTTTTTATACAGTAACGCCAGGAGGACCCCGGAGTTGGGGGGGGGAGCGGGACCCCGTGTGCGGCTGCCCTTGGGACCCGAGAGGGGTTGAACATATGATAAGTGACGACAAAACGGAAACCTTCCCGGAATACGTCCTTGTCTGAGCCCCCAAGGGGGCCCCACGTTGCTGCAGCTCCGGTTCTCCCGCTGCTGCTCCCTTCAGGGAATTTTCCTCTTGGTCCAGGTCAGAGTAAAACAGGGGGATTTGTCCCAGCTGAGGTCCACCTGGGGATTTCTTCTTACTACTCCAGTGATTCATTTACCTGTTAGGATCCTATAACCACCTGCCTTGAACCAGTTAGGCACCCAAATTCTACCAGGAACATTTTGGATTGGGAACTTACAATTAGAAAACCAATTGTCATAGTTGGAGACGGATATCTAGGTTTGCTGGTCTCAGAGTGCAAGCAGGTGCTACATTCCACCATTTAAAAGGGGTAAATTAAAACAACACCCAACAGTGGAGAAGGTGGTTCTATCAGGGGGTTTAAACAACTGCCTTTTTAAACAGCTGGCATTGACCTCCTGGAAGCAACTACAACAACTTTTGAAAATGGCAAAGTAAATTTCGCAATGCCATACTCTACGTGCCGGTTATCAACTATTCAGACAGACTGGAAAAACAGCAACAGCTACTCTTGGATCAACTTAATCAAAAGATCCTGGAGAAATGCAACTATTTACCTGAGATCAGCAAACTTAGGTTCCACACACTGCCACGTGACCCAGTACACTGGACATCTGAAACAGGAAATATCATCTTCAACTTTTGATTGGATCATTTAAACATGTAAGGGGAGAACAGTGTCCTGATACAGCTCCACATTCAAATATCACTCATCTCTCACACTCATATAGGCTCTATGAGATGGAAAGAAATGTATTGGAACGGGGGGGATTGCCTTTTACTCCTGGAATACTAGATCGGATGGAGCAGTTTCGCAGGGACCTATACCATAGAAGGTTAAAATTGTTGGATCATTTTAATTATGAAACTGATATTCCTTTTGTGCCGTTTACAGATCCCTCGGTTTGGGAACCTAGAGTACAATCTATATCTCCATCCATTCAAACATTGATCAGGAAGGATCTGGATGCATTTAGGAGGTTCCGACCTGGGCCGGTCACTAAGGGGAATATTACGCAATTGGAGCTAGACACTATTATATCGTTGGGGTCAAATCAGAGTATAGTTATTAAACCTGCGGACAAAGGATCACAGATTGTAATCATGGACAAAGTACAGTATTTATTGGAGGCTAACAGGCAATTGAATAACGCAAAAAATTATGTCCCATTAGACCACTCTATTCAATCTGAGACTCAAAAACATGATTAAGATGATATTGTTGGAATTGCTTGAAAATAAGTTTATTACTTCCAAGCAAATATACTTACTTGTTGGGCCCGGAGGTACCAAGACCGCGACAATTCTATCTTTTCCTAAAAATCCATAAACCTTTGGAAGAGTGGTCTGTGCCCTTTCAGATCCCTAGTGGCTGCCCAATTGTTAGTGACTGTGGATCGGAATCGTATCGAATTGCTGAATATATTGACTTTTATCAATCCGCTATCCCAGAAGCATGCTTCTTATGTTAAAGGACACATATGATTTTATTGGCAAACTTAAAGGTCTCGAATTACCACTAGGGGCGTTCTTATTTTCAGTAGATATTAACTCATTATATACAGACAGGGAAACCTCTTTGGGACTGCGGGCAGTCAAACAGGCCTTTGACAGGTTCCCTGACCCCCAGCACCCGGACAAGGACATTTTAGATCTGTTGGAGTTGAGTCTTTTAAGGAATGATTTCAATCATAATGATACGTTTTATCTTCAGACCCATGGCACTGCCATGGGTAAGAAATTTGCTCCAGCCTTTGCCAACTTATGTGTTTTTTGGGAAGAGACAATGTTTCTTAAGTGTAAGATCCTTCCCTTTCTATATCTCAGGTATTTGGATGACATCTTTGGCATCTGGGTGAGTTCTATACAGGACTTTGAGTGTTTTTTAGAACCCTCAATACACATCATCCTGCCATTACAACCTCCCACAATATACAAAGGGAAAAAACTAGAGTTTTTAGACACTCAGGTCTTCTTTGTATTTTCTGAGGGTTAACTAAATCATTGGCCACTAAAGTCTTCTTCAAGGAGACCGATAGGCGTGCCCTGCTACATAAGGCAAGTTATCATCCAAAACATATACATATATTATTAAATCTCAGCTGATCCGGTTCAATAGAATCTGTACATTACCTGAGCACGTGGAGGAGGCCATAACCATTCTTTTTAGAGCCTTGGGGCCACGGGGATACTCCAAACGTTTCCTTAGGGGGATAAAAGCAGAGGTCGGTCAATTATTTTGCAGGGAAGGGGGTTACAATAAAACAGCAGAAACACACAATTTGATACCATTTGTTACAACATACTCTGGGAGCTTGGGTTGATTTAGAAGGACCTTGAGGTCTAACTTCCGGGAAGCTCAACAAGCTGTGGATGGGCTTGAGGTATATTGTAGCTCAGTATATAGAAATTGTAGAATAGAAAAAAAAACCTCGGGGACAGGTAAGTCCACTCTGCCTTCCAGTCGAAAGATGCACCTAGTAAATTAGATAAATATTTTGGGAGACCCAAATACATTGTTAATGCCTTCTCGGGTCTGGGGTTCCTCGTAAGACAGAGGATTGAATTGTCCACTGTAAACTTGATCTATGGAATTAAGTGCAAATGGTGCCAAAAGATTTACATAGGAGAAACAAAGAATGCACTGCAGGTCAGACTCAAACAACATCTATACCATATGGCTAAAGGTAATAAGAGTATTGTATTTGCATTTTGGCCGGCATGCAGTGGACAATCTTGAGTATTTTTGGTCTAGAGACAAACGGGAGCTGGTCCAGGACACAATGACAGGGGATGGAAAGAACTTGGATTGGGTGCCTCCAAACGATAGATCCTAAGGGCGTGAATGAAAAATAGATTTATTTACCTGATGGGAGGTGTCCTCTTTGGTGCAGTGACATGGGTTATCTTCTTTCAGGGGGAAGGAGGGGTGGTGGGGGGGCCGTGGGAGAGCCGCTCATGATAAGTGTTTGTTTATTTATGGATTTTTTCTTGTTTTTTTAAGCACTTACCATGAATATGATGGCACTTAATTTTTTTTATTCCATAGTGTGGCGTGGTTTTACCTCATTTATTTTTTGTATACTTTTACAGCACTTATCTTGAGTTGAAAGCACTTACTTTTACACTTAGTGTGGTATGTTGATTCATCCATTGTGGATTTGTCTTTGTTGTAATTTGTTTATTTATTGGGCGGTTTCCCTTTTGGCCCTCCCCTTTTCCCTTATTTTTATTCCTTTGATCATTAACCTAAACCCCTAGTTCCTAAATCCTAATCCCAGTCCCTATACCTAACTTCAATGCCTAGACCTTAATACCTAACCCCTAGTTCCTAAATCATAATCCCACATCCCAACCCTAACCCCTAGACCCCATACCTGACCCTCATACCTAACCCTAACCTCTAGACCCCCATACCAAATCCTAAATTAACCTGACCCTAACCCCAACACTAACCTTAGTTCCTAAATCCTAACCCTAAACCCTAACCCCTAGACCCTCATACCTAACCCTAACCTCTAGACCCCCATACCTAATCCTAATTTAACCTGACCCTAACCCCAACCCTAACCTTAGTTCCTAAATCCTAAGCCTAATCCCCTATCCTAACCCTTAGACCCCCATACCCAACCCTAACCCTTAGTTCCTAAATCCTAACCCTAGTTCCCCACCCTAACCTTAACACCTAGACCCCCATATCTAACCCTAACCCCTGGACCCCCTATACCTAACCCATACCCCTAACCCTAACCTTGGCCCCTGGTCTCTAATTCTCAGTACTAAATCCCTGGTTCTTAACCCAAGCTTTATTTTAAATTCTGATTCTGGTCCTCTTTTTTATTTTATTTTTTAGTCATTAAAGTATTTTTATACACAAGTCTTACCATTTATTTGAAAGGTTTTGCCAGTGCCAGTGTACATCAGATTTGTCTGTTATTTATTAAACCTAACACTTACATTAACCTTAATCTTAACCCTTACATTAACATTAACCTTAACCCTTACATTAACATGAACCCTAACCTAACCCTTACATTAACCTTAACCCTAACCCTTACCCCTACCTAATCCTTACCTTAAACCTAGCCTTAACCTAACCTGACCTAACCTTAACCTAACCCTTACCTTAACCCTAACCTAACCCTTACCCCTATCTAACCCTAACCCTTACCTTTCACTTACCTCTACCCTCACCCCTACCTTGACCCGACCTCTACAAACGGACACTGGAAATAGGTTACATCCTATCCACCAACGGGATCAAAGTGGGCAACGAAGGGTCAACAATGGCAGTGACTGGATCACTAGCCACCACTACAAAAAATTCTCACTCTCTCTCTTCCTGGGCTGGTTGTGCCCGGACCCCTCAACGCTTCTGCTCGGCATGCGGAATGCCCTACCCTGGTCTCTGTGCAGCATCCGTTAGGCTCCAGATCGACTTACTGACAGACTACCTTAACCCTAACCTTAACCTAACCCTTACCTAACCCTAGCCCTAACCTAACCCTATCCTAACCCTAACCTAACCCCTACCTAACCCTTACATTAACTTAAACCTTACCCTAACCCTTACCTTAACCTAACCCTAGCCCTAACCTTAACCTAACCCCTATCTAACCCTAACCTTTCACTTACCTCTACCCTCACCCCTACCTTGACCCGACCTCTACAAACGGACACTGGAAATAGGATACATCCTATCCGCCAACGCACCACATAACCAACGTGATCCAAGTGGGCAACGAAGGGTCAACAATGGCAGTGACTGGATCACTAGCCACTACGTACACAATTTCTCGCTCTCTCTTCCTGGGCTGGTTGTGCCCGGACCCCTCGACGCTCCTGTTCGGCAAGCGGAGTTCCCTACCCCCTGTTCTCCGTGCAGCATCTGATAGGCTCCGGATCGACCCTGTGGATTCCTCAACCTATACCTAACACAGGCCTAGCAGGTAAAATCTCAGGATTATGGACATAACATTTGGATCTGTAGATGTGAAGATGGACTTTCTTATAAATTCATTTTAACCCCTTTATTACCACTTCACCACCACATAACCCTAACCCTCTGACATTGTCGAGGCAAGATATTCACTGTTATTACATTAATGGCTTTCAATGGGTTGATTAACTACTGAGAGGGATGGGGGGCAAACTTTGAGTTGCTTTTTACTTTAGGGGGTCTAAATGGACTCAAACACTGAGGAATTAATGACAGACCAACCCGGTGCGGATGCATGGCAACCTACTGGGGACGACTGGGGACGACGATCCTGGAAAGGAGTGGCCCCCTATGGTTTTTGCCTGCTCAAACACCGGAGACCTAGTGACAGAACAACTAACCCAACCAACGGCTGGAACCTAACCTTCAGCTGAAATCTACACCTTTACTCCACCAACGCCACCTACAACCAACTGGATGCGGACGGGCACTGGCGGATGGCAGACCAAGCGTAACACTGGCTGGACCACCCTGGCTGCAACAAAACACCTATCCCTAAAGTCCTGGGCTGGTTGTGCCCGGTCCCCCGGGGGCTCCAGCCCGGCAAGCGGCGTGCCCTCCCCCTTGGTCTCCGCACGGCTGGAAGGTGTCGGATCGACATTGGGGATTCATTACAATAGAACCTAACCTCTCAGACCCCCATGGACCAGTCAATTGTAGTTAGGACCAGTCAGGAGCAGTCAGGTCAAGAAAGTATCATTTTTGAGAAGTCAGGAACAGTCATGACCAGTCAGGACAAGTCTGGCCCAGTCGGGACAAGTCAGGGCCAGACAGTAGTAGTCTGGACCACTGAGTATCAGTCAAGAGCAGTCAGGACCACCAGTGAGGAGCAATGAAGAGCAGTCAGGACTAGTCGTGAGCAGTCAAGAGTAGACAAGACCAGTCGGTAGCAGTCAGGAACAGAAAGGACCAGTCAGGAGCAGGCAGAACCAGGCAGGAGTAGTAAAGACTAGTTAATACCAGTCAGGAGCAGTCAGGAGCAGTGAAGGGCAGTCAGGACCAGTCAGAAGTAGTCAGGTCCAGACAGGAGCAGTCAGGTCCAGACAGGACCATTCTTGAGTAGTCAGCAGTAGTCAGGACCAGACCGGCCCAGTCAGGAGTAGTCAGATGTAGTCAGGAACAGACCAGTCAGGAGTAGTCAGATGTAGTCAGGACCAGACCGGCCCAGTCAAATGTAGTCAGGACCAGGCAGGACCACTCAGCTGTCACACAGCAACCCTCATCTCATACTTTCATTTACATGGAGACTGTTGTCGTCAAACTGGCCCTGGGGCTAAATGTGTGTGTGTATGTTTGCGTTTCTGTATGTGTTTTTTCTATACGTGTGTGTGTGTGTGTGTTACGAACCCCGTGGCTTTAAAAGTCTAGGGTGGATGTAGAAGAGGCCCGTAACATAACTCATGCAAATTAGAATATTGCCAAGGAACAGTGAGAACGAAAATACGGCAACAACCAAAAAGCTACCGTCAAACACAAATGTTTATTATAAACACACGGTAAAGGTTTGGGGAAAAGGGGCTGAGCAGGACCCAAGGAATGAAACAATAATGTCAAAAACCCCTAAACTGATCTTGCCTGCCTCAAGAACCGAGCCTGCCACAAAAATACAGTAGGTGGTCCGCTCAGGTCTAACTAGTGTTTTTAGACAAAGTTTTCCTACGGGTAGTGTATGCCCAAGGGCGACTTGCTAAAAATCCCCTTTTCCCAGGAACAAACAAACATAGTTACCATATGGAGTAAACAGCAAATGAGTGAGTACACAAAAAAACAAGACACCACAGTACCCATACTCACAAACAAAAAGAGTCTCTGTCAGAAAACACAACTGACTGGCTTTTAAAACAAGGGTATGTGTGATGTGATTAGGTTGAAAACCAGAAACAGGTGGTGCAATCAGGAGATCTGTGTGAAGGAGAGGATTACCTGTATCCGTAACATTTTACATTACATTTTAGTCATTTAGCAGAAACCAGAGTGACTTACAGGAGCAATCAGGAGAATGCCTTGCTGTGTCATTAGGGCTCTTAGCCAGAGGACTCACAAAAGAGGTTCACCCTATAGCCAAAACCACTTTACAAAGAAGGATACTTTAGCCTATCCGTAACTTAAAGTGTGGGGTTCAAATGTCTCCGGAAGGTGGTGAGTGACTCCGCTGTCCTGGGCGTTGTGTGAGGGAGCTTGTTCCACCATTGGGGTTGCAGCGTCAGTGTGTGTTTGTTTGTTTGTGAATGTGTGTTTGTGTGTCATTGTATGTCAGTGTGTGTTTGTGTCCTTGTTTGTGTGTCAGTGTTTGTTTGTGTGTCAGTGTGTGTGTGTGTGTCAGCGTGTGTTTGTGTGTCAGCATGTGTTTGTGTGTCAGTGTGTGTTTGTGTGTGTTATGAGTTTCTCGGGTATCAAAGAATCAAGGATGTAAGGATATACTTAGACATTCTGTGGAGATTTCATACCAAGTATTTATTGAATCACAAGCTCGTGGGTTCATCTAACAAACGGACATGGCTTTGCCCTTCGTCAGTTGAACTAACTTGAACAAAGACACTCTACCTTTATATAACCTTTATTACCATCTTCCTGGTATACATCTGGCAAGTCTCCATGGGCACTCCCTGTCTTTGATGTTCATCGCTCTTTACCCCAAGTCACTATCCTGAACATCACTCATGCTATCCTAAACATCACTAATCTCCTTTGACATAATGGAATGTAGACTTCAGGCCCCAAACCACTCATCTCTTAACTCGTCCTCTGTCCTCACAATACTATGACATGACATCATTACAATCAAATGTTTTTCTTTTTCTTTTGTGGTAAGTGACATGACTTAACCCAACAATGCACATATAACCATATAAAATACAATATTCTCCAATCAGTAGAACATATATCTCTGAATAGATCCTAAACTATGCTAGATAATTGAGAATTGAACCCTTCCACCTTTCATACCTGAATCCAACTCGATTCTCCATTTATTTAATCAACAAAGGTATACATTCTCAGTCATCTATCTTATGTGATATCAAACCTCTCAAACCTCTATAAACTCAGTCAGAGTAAAAGATAAACAGATAATTAACTGCTATATATTCATGCTAATAATCTATGTAGTCAAAACCTTATTTTTTTATAAAAGGAAAAATACCACATAGACATCTTCCCCTCTTTTAAAATGACCCCTTTTTCTTAGCCATGCAACCAAAAAAACTAACATACATAGAAATAAATTGTTAACATAATGACATCAACAATACACAACAATTATACATACTCATTACTAAATTACATGGATATTATAATCTATACACATGAATATAAAAATAACAAAAACATCCATCTTCATCATCCATGCGCTGTCAGAGGAACCTCAAGTTTCTCCCTGGTCACAAGGGGCTCTATCTGATCCACTGAGATATTCATCTTCTTCCTGTAACCCTTAATTCCATGGCATACAATTCCAATTTAACATTCCTTGTCCTTAATCAACATTATCAATGGATTCTAAACTGGAACAAGATGACAAAATAATAATTATTATTCCTTTCCCTCCTTGCATTAACATTAACTGACACATCTCTAACTGTAATCACAGGCATGTTAATAATCGTTTGTACAGATCTTAAAATCAATCCCCCCAAAATCGGAAAACAACACCCCATAACTATAGCTACAATAATTACTATGGCCACTATAGGACCTAGAATGCTTGCCATCCATGTTCCTATGGAATTACCACTAAAAAACCTTGAAAAAACTTAAACAGCATTCAAATTACCATATCACCCTCATCTTAATATAATAGCATCCAATGCTATGTGATTATCAATTACCCATTCTAATGATTAACATCTCAGACCCAATTCTTAAAAACCCATGATTGTTAAAATAAACAATATTCAACTCCGACTTTGTCTTCCTAATATACCTCAAATATAACATACACATTATGTTATAACACTCTTATCACTCCCTGTTAAATCATCACATCCCTCAACTATTCCTGCTTTAATAATTCAACCAAATTCAGATCATTTGAAAATATCATAACCTCATGATAATAACCAATTAAGTACTTGCCTATCAACATAAATATTTACTACTCTAAACATCAATATCACCCAATACTTCAAATCTATATCATTACTAATATGTTAATACTTTAACCAAATTAATCAACATCCTCATTATTTCATCCACAATCCTCACCTTAACTTCCATATTAAAACAGTATGAGTCAACAATGTCTATTCAAAATAAATCATATAAATGCATCCTAAGACATTACCTTAATGTATCACTGTTTTAACCCCTAATATCTATAGAAAACATTTCTCAATTGAACAATCACTATCCTTCATTTTGAAAATAATTATACTAATACATACCACTAATTCACTTAAATCACTCATTAATCTTATAAATTATAACCAACCAATTACTTAACTCAACCAAATTTTAAATAACAATCCTTATTCACTTTATCCTTATCACTGAAAATTAAAACCCTCAACTTAATCACCCATTACAACTTTCCGAATGTATACTTATATTATCATACATTATAAACATCCATAATTCAATTATGACCTTCCTCATCCTGATAATAAATACAGATCATTATCTCAATGCATTCTTAATACTATCAATTTAGCAGTGTATATACCCAAATTATCAAATATAGATAATTCCAATTTTATTATCAACAAGCAACCCCTTTATTCCTCCCAGCACTTAAATCTTCTGCCGTCTCTTCATTATGTTCTTCAGACAGCTTCATATTTCAAAATGACTTGCCCATTACAATGTTACAACTATAATATCTCATTCGATTCACCACCAACTCCACAACTTCAATGCCTTGTCTCTTTGCCAACCATTATACCAACAACATGAGAAATGTTGCATTCGAACAGATCTTTCTCATCTCATCATTATCCTTCATCTGACATCGTCCTCCATCACCTGATCTGATAATTGTCATCAACAGTATCCTCATCTCTAATCATCAGTTTCCTCGTAGCAATCCGTTGCATTGGTTGACATGATACCTGTTCAATCTCCCCTCTATCCATACCTCCTTTGGTGTAGACTGTGTGATGATGCATGAATCTTCTTCCTTCACTAGTTCTATGATCATGCAGAGTCCTTCTCCATTTATCACCATCTCTCTGTGGATTGTGTCCTTCTATCAGCGTACCAATATTCCCTGCTTCCAAAAACACACAAACAAAACAAAACAATGCTCCGCCGAAGCAGTGCCATCTTCCTCCTTTGCGTTAGAAAAGTCCTGCAATGGTACATACAGATCTAGGAATTCTCTCTCTCTTACTTGCCCCTCCATCAAGGTAGCCATCAACACCTATTACTAACCTTCCCACTTGGGTGTTGTCCATCAATGACTTCATTAATCCTTTACCACCACATAGTCTCCAAGTTGCAAAAAATGTCCAGATTCTCCTGGTAGGTCTTTCAGAGAAGCCTTCACCTTTTCGAAAGAAAGTCTGCATAACATTGTTAGTTGAGACACAGCATGCTACTTCATCCTTTCTTCTTATCATTCCTGATAAGCGTTTTAGATTAGGAAGTGCACATTATTGCAGCTTGTTATGGTCACTAATATCATAGAAAGGCCTCCTCTAAATTCTGCCTTATACCACAAATACATTTTCCCCTAAAACATTTAATCTAACCCATAACACATTACTTACTACTGCTCAAATTCTTACTATGATATGCATATATTCCAATAAATCCTCATACCATCAATACTACCCCCTTTTTTGAACACGAGTCACAACGTGATTCATGCTTTCATAAACAAAACACCAACATTGTTTATTAAATCATAATAAAAATGAAATAAAAATGACAACATTGGATAATACCTCAACTTCCTTCTATCCCGTAAAGTAATCCAAGATTAGTACAATTGACTAGCAACAGGTATCCCTCATTCAGGATAGCTCTCTCTCTCTCCTTTGTTATTATATAGCCCAAATCATATATATTCAAATCAAATTATAAACCACTTCACAATAGCCAGTTATAATATATTACCCTCAACTCAGTCAAATTAACCATCTTAAATTCCTCACCCATGTTTCCAGGATTACTAATGTGGATGATCAGATCACACCAGAAAGTCAGAACAGAGTTCAGAGGTCATTGAAATCATTCAACGAATTGTTCCATCAAATAGTATACTAATCATTCCAACATTCAAAACATATAATAAATGTTATGTACCCCAAGTGTACATCAAATCCTCATGACATTTATTCTCATAAGAAATCATATATATACCCAAAACTCAGTCAAAAAATAAAAATAAAAACTCCATAAAATTCACTGTGTGTGCTCCTTTAAGACATATCACCTTTGACCTGTTGAAACTCCTAACACTCAAAATAACACCCCTTTATAACATCATACTAGGTGTGTTGTGTGCTTATTTGAGAAACCCATTTGGAAAACAAATAAAACAAACATGGCCAGGCCTTATTTAATTTGGTAGCTCCCTATGACAACCTAAAAATAAGACTACTTAATTTGATTAACTAGTTCCACCTAGCCTACAGACTTTTGAAACATCCCAATGAGATATAAAGAAATCCCCATGTTCCTGGAAGAGAAAGTATACATTTCGTTAACATATAATCAACAATCCAAAGAAAGTAATTACACACAAAACATGATACATATATCCACAGTCCTATCTCATCAATAATCATTTGTATCAATCTAACTCCTCATAACTACTCCATAAAAAGACTATATAAAACCTCTCAAAAAATGTAAACCACTCAAAATTCCTCTGAGTTTACCATGATTATGTTGAATTGATTACCCTTCAGATCATATCCTCTTTAAATCTCACCATGATTATTGAACCCCTACATCTGCTCCTTTTGATCCCCTATCAATGAATCCATTATCTTTTACTTTATCAACAACCTAGGAAATATCAGTTTCCCCTTTTATTGTTCCTAACTTCCCTCTAAATGTAAAATTTCATTTATTTTTTATTTTTATTTTTTTACCTTTATTTAACCAGGTAAGCCAGTTGAGAACAAGTTCTCATTTACAACTGCGACCTGGCCAAGATGAAGCAAAGCAGTGCGATAAAAACAACAACACTGAGTTACATATGGGGTAAAACAAAACATAAAGTCAAAACTACAACAGAAAATATATATACAGTGTGTGCAAATGTAGCAAGTTGGTGAACCAGGCGAGGCAGTCATTTGAGAAACCAAGGCTATTTAGTCTGCCAATAAGAATGTGGTGGTTGACAGAGTCGAAAGCCTTGGCCAGGTCGATGAAGACGGCTGCACAGTACTGTCTATTATCGATCGCGGTTATAATATCGTTTAGGACCTTGAGCATGGCTGAAGTGCACCCATGACCAGCTCGGAAACCGGATTGCATAGCGGAGAAGGTACGGTGGGATTCAAAATGGTCGGTGATCTGTTTGTTAACTTGGCTTTCAAAAACTTTCGAAAGGCAGGGCAGGATGGATATAGGTCTGTAACAGTTTGGATCTAGAGTGTCACCCCCTTTGAAGAGGGGGATGACCGCGGCAGCTTTCCAATCTCTGGGGATCTCAGACGTTACGAAAGAGAGGTTGAACAGGCTAGTAATAGGGGTTGCGACAATTTTGGGGGCTAGTTTTAGAAAGAAAGGGTCCAGATTGTCTAGCCCAGATGATTTGTAGGGGTCCATATTTTGCAGCTCTTTCAGAACATCAGCTGTCTGAATTTGTGTGAAGGAGAAGTGGGGCGGACATGGGCAAGTTGCAGCGGAGGGTGCAGAGCTTGTGGCCGGGGTAGTGGTAGCCAGGTGGAAAGCATGGCCAGCCGTAGCAAAATGCTTGTTGAAATTCGCGATTATTGTAGATTTATCGGTGGTGATAGTGTTTCCTAGCCTCAGTGCAGTGGGCAGCTGGGAGGAAGTGCTCTTATTCTCCATGGACTTTAGTGTCCCAAAACTTTTTGGAGTTAGTGTTACAGGATGCACATTTCTGTTTGAAGAAGTTAGCCTTTGCTTTCCTAACTGCTTGTGTATATTGGTTCCTAACTTCCCTGAAAAGTTGCATATCGCGGGGGCAATTTGATGCTAATGCAGTACGCCACAGGATGTTTTTGTGCTGGTCAAGGGCAGTCAAGTCTGAGGAGAACCAGGGGCTATATCTGTTCTTAGTTCTGTATTTTTTTGAATGGGGCATGTTTATTTAAGATTGAGAGGAAATTACTTTTAAAGAACAACCAGGCATCCTCTACTGACGGAATGAGATCTATATCCATCCAGGATACCTGGGCAGGTCAATTAGGAAGGCCTGCTCGCTGAAGTGTTTTAGGGAGCGTTTGACAGTGATGAGGGGTGGTCGTTTGACCGCGGACCCGTTACGGACGCAGACAATAAGGCAGTGATCGCTGAGATCCTGTTTGAAGACAGCGGAGGTGTATTTAGAGGGTAAGTTAGTCAGGATGATATCTATGAGGGTACCCATGTTTACGGATTTAGGGTTGTACCTGGTAGGTTCGTTGATAATTTGTCTGAGATTGAGGGCATCTAGTTTGGTTTGTAGGATGGCCGGGGTGTTAAGCATATCCCAATTTAGGTCACCAAGCAGTACGAACTCTGAGGATAAATGGGGGACAATCAATTCACATATGGTGTCCAGGGCACAGCTGGGGGCTGAGGGGGGTCTGTAGCAAGCGGCAACAGTGAGAGACTTATTTCTGGAAAGGTGGATTTTTAGAAGTAGAAGCTCAAACTGTTTGGGCACAGACCTGGATAGTATGATAGAGCTCTGCAGGCTATCTCTACAGTAGATTACAACTCCACCCTCTTTGGCAGTTCTATCTAGACGGAAAATGTTATAGTTGGGGATGGAAATTTCAGAATTTTTGGTGGCCTTCCTAAGCCAGGATTCAGACACTGCTAGAACATCAGGGTTGGCGGAGTGTGCTAACGCAGTGAATAACTCAAACTTAGGAAAGAGGCTTCTGATATTTACGTGCAGAAAACCAAGGCTTTTACGGTTACAGAAGTCAATAAATGATAGCTCCTGGGGAGTAGGAGTGATACTGGGGGCTGCAGGGCCTGGGTTAACCTCTACATCACCAGAGGAACAGAGGAGGAGTAGAATAAGGATATGACTAAAGGCTTTAAGAACTGGTCTTCTAGTGCATTGGGTACAGAGAATAAAGGGGGCAGATTTCCGGGCGTTGTAGAAAAGATTCAGGGCATTATGTACAGAAAAGGATATGGAAGGACATGAGTACAGTTGAGGTAAACCTAAGCGTTGAGTAACAATGAAAGAGAGAGCATCACTGGAGGCACCGATTGAGCCAGTCTCAGCGTGTATGGGGGGTGGAACAAAGGAACTATTTGAGGCAGTTTGAGAGGGACTTGGGGTTCTACAGTGAAATTGTATAATAAGAACTAACCCAAACAGCAATAGGCAAGGCATATTGACATGGGAGAGAGGCATAAAGCAATCACAGGTGTGAGAGCTAAGACAACAACTGGTAATGGCGATAAAGTTTGGGCTGAGGCTAAACAGAATAAACAGGACAGGGTACCGTGTAAAGGAACAGTCCAGCAGGCATCAGCTGTGCAGCTGAGTGATCATAAGGTCCAGTGAACAGCAATATGTGAGTCAGAGAGCAGTTCAAAGGCTAACTGGTGCTGCTAAGGGGCTAATGGTAATTAGCCAACAACAGGTTGCAGCTAACTGGTTGCGATGATCCGGCGCTAGGGTCCAGTGATTCCGGCAGAAAGTCTGATATGCTCTGGGTCGATAGCACGCTGTGCAGACTGGCCGACGAATTGTCCAGGCTAGAGCTAGAGCTGGCTGGTGGGTAGTGCAGGCCACGGACAATGGTGAAGACGCTAACAGTGGCTAATAGCATGTAGCCATTCGGTTGCAGCTAGACTAGTTTCAGCTTAAGGTTCTTGATAAAAGTTATAAAGAAATAATAGAATCCTTTCCACGTTGGGTGAGACGGGTTGCAGGAAAGTATATTTAGTTAAAGAATGAAAAGTACAATTGAGAAATATATACAAAATGGACAAAGAAAATAGAAAATAGACAAGAAACTGGCTATTTACACTAGGACACAGAAAAAAACCACGACCACACTGCTACGCCATCTTGGAAATATATGCATTATCCAATACAATCACGTACTCCTCCTAAGTAAGACTAGATATCTTATCCCCAGCATCGATTTAAAATTGTTTGATACGTTGTGTCCTACTCTCCCCTTATCATAATGCTATAGGATACTTCCATCAATCCTGGAGAAAAAAAAACTCCCACTTAGAAGACCCTAGATAATAACATGTTTATTAAGTTAACTACACCTACTATAAACCTATAACCCCTTTCTAGTATTGAATCATCGCAAACTGTTGCATTTATGTTTTTTAAAATATAAACCTATTGTTTCATAATCCAAAAACAACCCACAATCCATCAGGCCAACAGCAACAACTATCTCCCATCGTTCAACGTACTATAGACAAATTATCCTTATCAGAAGTAATGAACCGTCGTCATAACTCACCGCTGTTTAAACAAACTATATAATGTCATAATAAAATGATCAATGATCAAATATCGTTCCATATTCAACTATCGAGACATGTTCTTCATTAGTAAATTGTCTCCACAAAGCAATACTACCTAATAACATATTCTCATTCTCCTAAATATAAATAATTACTTATATTAAACAATCCCATTCAACATCAAGTCAACCTGTCTCATCACTCAATTAACTTACTTACTTTTTAAACCCTCTACAATATCTATCATACTCTACCGCTAACTTTCCTTATAACGGTACCTCAACAGATGACAAATTTAATTTAAAGTCAAAACAAATAAAACATCCATTCACCGATATGCAATTTTAATTACTATGTTATCCTATTCGACATGGATTGGTAGGACAACATCTTTCCTATAATGTTATCAATGAAACCAGTAATTCACGTCAATAGCATCAATGTAAAAGATTTGCTTTCTGTCCCTTACTGGGCTCGAACCAGGGACCCTTTACACATATCGACAACATTCACCATCGACACACCATACAAAATCCGCGATTCTTGCAAAGCAATTACTTCTAGTTCATAGAGCAAGTGACGTCACCTAATGAAAACCGCACTAGCTCTCACCGCTAACTAGCCAGCCATTTCCTGCCGATAATATTCAACCCCCTATGACTTCCTAAAAAATATGCGATCCTTGTACACCTAACGTAACCCATAATGTTCCTTACAGCGCTCTCACGTTTCAGCAAGCCCCAATGGTTAACACCCGCAGACAAAAATGGATATTCTTCAATTTTTACTAGCAGACCTAATAAAACACACTTTCAAACAGCGTTCTGCATTTACCTCTATCATAGGGTTTAAAAACGAACTTAACAACATTAACCATCCTAAATTGCAGTAGTAACGTCATATTTGATTTAGTTTATCTATTACGATATAAGACATTCACTCCTCCATACTTCGTAAACTATATCCTATTTCACTTCTAATCAACTAAAATCATAGCCACGCAATGAAACCACCACTCCGCCATTATCAGAATGAATGAGATCTAGTCAACTATCCTTTCTAAGTAGGCTACAAGTAACACCAAACACTTGCTGTAGTTTACCATCATATATTGAAATCATCCAATTTATTTATAGACATATTCCACCATTCTCACCAGTTTAATCTAGCAAAACCTTATTCAATGCCCCCCCAAAATATTACTATCACGCACTCTTCTCTCCATACCCGTTAACATTTTAAAATTTTTGTCATTTAGCTGACGCTCCTATCCCGAGCGACCCACAATTAGTGAGCTCATACATTTTTTATACTTATACTAGCCCCCCTTGGGAAACGAACACACAACTCTGGCGTTGCAAGCACCATTCTCCACCAAACGAGCTACAAGAGTCCTGCTATTTAAACCACACACGCTTCAAATTATACATTCAACATCACCAAACCAAATACTCCGTCGTACCCATTCAATCAACACATCAGCAGTGGAATTTACACTCATAAATGCAGATTGTTATGATAAATAAATTCCACAAATAGCGCCATTACAATGATTTCTCATCTTACCCTCTGATACAAAATGAAGTTCCATCACTGTACTACGTTAGCTCTACCATGATAATTAGTTCAATTGAACCCTATAGTGGCTTTGTACTATATTATATATTACGTCTAAAACAACATTACTTATGGTCAGTTTATTCCACTATCACATGATCCAACAACGGTATAAACTTGAAAACCCATATTAATGACTTTCTTCACCCACGACATACGTCTACGTTTGGGTGAACAAGTTAATATTTATTATTATTCCAATTATTATTTTATGAAATATCTAATAATCACCTACCCATACGTAAAATGGATCATATTTTCACATTTGTCACAAACACCATATAGACCATTAGAAACTTCTAGATAATCACATCAAAGAATACTTCAGTTAGTTTAACAATCCTCATCCAACCCAAATCAGCCTCTCCTTCATTCTCTCAGCGGAACCAAAAAAATAAAAATAAATAGACTGTAATTTTCCGGACACTGCTCTGCCTGTCCAGAAAATATAGCCTAAATTGCTCTCTAAAATAATGTCAATCTCCATACCACTCCTTGCATGCAATATTAGTAATTAAATACTTTACATAAAATCCCCATCTGTATAAAAATGTTGTTTGCTTATTTCTGCCATTTTGGTGCTAGTATTCAATATGTTACATTGCATTGGCTCCATCACCTGGTCGTTTTGAGTATTACAAAGGGATTTATTCTCCCTTCTGTTTATGACGATTTACCACATCAAAGGTCCGTAACCTATTTCTCTCTTTTGTAATGTCATTCACACTACGGGACTAAAAACCCACTACCTTTATAATGTACCATACATTAAGGGTGTCTTCCGCCCACTCTCTTTATGATGTCTGTAACATCAAGGGTTTTCCTGAGCCCATTGGAATCATCCACTCTCTTTATAATATAATGTTTTAAATCATATTAAAGGTGCCCTGCGCCTAATCTCTCTTTATAATATAATGTTTTAAATCATATTAAAGGTGCCCTGCGCCTAATCTCTCTTTATAATATAATGTTTTAAATCATATTAAAGATGCTCTGCGCCTAATCTCTCTTTATAATATAATGTTTTAAATCATATTAAAGATGCTCTGCGCCTAATCTCTCTTTATAATATAATGTTTTAAATCATATTAAAGGTGCCCTGTGCCTTATCTCTCACTATTCTGTTGCATTTACTCCTTACTTCGACCACACTGTAATTTGAAATATATTGAATTTTAAAGTTCGTTACAGTTCAGCTTTACCACAGATAAGCAGATTTTGACATAATTCAAAAAATTAAAGTCTGCTAACCTGTTAGTTTGGCTGTTAACTGCATCCTGTTCGTTTAGACGCCAATCTGTTATGATGAGTTTCTCGGGTGTCAAAGAATCAAGGATGCAAGGATATACTTAGACATTCTGTGGAGATTTCATACCAAGTATTTATTGAATCACAAGCTCGTGGGTTCATCTAACAAACGGACATGGCTTTGCCCTTCGTCAGTTGAACTAACTTGAACAAAGACACTACCTTATATACCCTTTATTACCATCTTCCTGGTATACATCTGGCAAGTCTCCATGGGCACTCCCTGTCTTTGATGTTCATCGCTCTTTACCCCAAGTCACTATCCTGAACATCACTCATGCTATCCTAAACATCACTAATCTCCTTTGACATAATGGAATGTAGACTTCATGGCCCCAAACCGCTCATCTCTTAACTCTTCCTCTGTCCTCACAATACTATGACATGACATCATTACAATGTGTCAGCGGGTGTTTGTGTCAGTGTGTGTCAGTGTGTGTGTGTGTCAGCGTGTGTGTGTGTCAGCGTGTGTTTGTGTCAGCGTGTGTTTGTGTCAGTGTGTGTTTGTGTCAGCGTGTGTTTGTGTCAGCGTGTGTTTGTGTCAGCGTGTGTTTGTGTGTCAGTTGTGTCAGTGTGTGTTTGTGTCAGTGTGTTTGCGTCAGTGTGTGTTTTTGTCAGTGTGTTTGTCAGTGTGTGTTTCTGTGTCAGTTTGTGTGTGTTTGTGTCAGTGTGTGGTTGTGTGTCAGCGTGTGTTTGTGTCAGCGTGTGTGTGTGTGTGTGTTTGTCAGTGTGTGTGTGTCTGTGTGTCAGTTTGTGTGTTTGTGTCAGTGTATTTGTGTCAGTGTGTGTTTGTGTGTCAGTGTGTGTGTGTTTGTCAGTGTGTGTTTGTGTCAGTGTGTGTTTTGTGTCAGTGTGTTTTTGTGTCAGTGTGTGTTTGTGTCAGTGTGTGTTTTTGTCAGTGTTTTTGTCAGTGTGTTTGTCAGTGTGTGTTTCTGTGTCAGTTTGTGTGTTTCTGTGTCAGTGTGTGTGTGTGTTTGTCAGTGTGTGTTTGTGTCAGTGTGTTTTTGTGTCAGTGTGTGTTTGTGTCAGTGTGTGTTTTTGTCAGTGTTTTTGTCAGTGTGTTTGTCAGTGTGTGTTTCTGTGTCAGTTTGTGTGTTTCTGTGTCAGTGTGTGTGTTTTGTGTCAGTGTGTGGTTTGTGTCAGTGTGTGTTTGTGTCAGCGTGTGTTTGTGTCAGTGTGTTTTTGTGTCAGTGTGTGTTTGGGTCAGTGTGTGTTTTTGTGTGTGTGTGTTTTTGTGTCAGTGTGTGTGTTTCTGTGTCAGTTTGTGTGTGTTTGTGTCAGTGTGTGGTTGTGTGTCAGCGTGTGTTTGTGTCAGTGTTTGTGTCAGTGTGTGTGTCTGTGTGTCAGTTTGTGTGTTTGTGTGTTTGTGTGTCAGTGTGTGTGTTTGTGTCAGCGTGTGTGTGTCAGCGTGTGTGTGTGTCAGCGTGTGTTTGTGTCAGTGTGTGTTTGTGTGTCAGTTGTGTCAGTGTGTGTTTGTGTCAGTGTGTTTGTGTCAGTGTGTGTTTTTGTCAGTGTCAGTTTGTGTGTGTTTGTGTCAGTGTGTGGTTGTGTGTGTGTGTGTGTTTGTGTTTGTGTCAGTGTGTGTGTCCTGTGTGTCAGTTTGTGTGTTTTTGTCAGTGTATTTGTGTCAGTGTGTGTTTGTGTGTCAGTGTGTGTGTGTGTGTTAGTGTGTGTGTGTTTGTCAGTGTGTGTTTGTGTCAGTTTGTGTCAGTGTGTGTCTGTGTCTGTGTCAGTGTGTTTTTGTGTCAGTGTGTTTTTGTGTCAGTGTGTGTTTGTGTCAGTGTGTGTTTTTGTCAGTGTGTTTGTCAGTGTGTGTTTCTGTGTCAGTTTGTGTGTTTCTGTGTCAGTTTGTGTGTGTTTGTGTCAGTGTGTGGTTTGTGTCAGTGTGTGTGTCTGTGTGTCAGTTTGTGTCAGTGTATTTGTGTCAGTGTGTGTTTGTGTCAGTGTGTGTCTGTCAGTGTGTTTTTGTGTCAGTTTGTGTCAGTGTGTTTTTTTGTGTCAGTGTGTGTTTTTGTGTCAGTGTGTGTTTCTGTGTCAGTTTGTGTGTTTCTGTGTCAGTTTGTGTGTGTTTGTGTCAGTGTGTGGTTGTGTGTCAGCGTGTGTTTGTGTCAGTGTTTGTGTCTGTGTGTCAGTTTGTGTGTTTGTGTGTTTGTGTGTCAGTGTGTGTGTTTGTGTCAGCGTGTGTGTGTGTCAGTGTGTGTTTGTGTCAGCGTGTGTTTGTGTCAGCGTGAGTGTGTGTGTGTTTGTGTGTCAGTGTGTGTTTGTGTGTCAGTGTGTGTTTGTGTGTCAGTGTGTGTTTGTGTGTCAGTTGTGTCAGTGTGTGTTTGTGTCAGTGTGTTTGTGTCAGTGTGTGTTTTTGTCAGTGTCAGTTTGTGTGTGTTTGTGTCAGTGTGTGGTTGTGTGTCAGCGTGCGTTTGTGTCAGTGTGTGTTTGTGTCAGTGTTTGTGTCAGTGTGTGTGTCTGTGTGTCAGTTTGTGTGTTTGTGTCAGTGTATTTGTGTCAGTTTGTGTGTCAGTGTGTGTGGTTGTGTTAGTGTGTGTGTGTTTGTCAGTGTGTGTTTGTGTCAGTGTGTGTTTGTGTGTGTCTGTGTCTGTGTCAGTGTGTTTTTGTGTCAGTGTGTTTTTGTCAGTGTGTGTTTGTGTCAGTGTGTGTTTTTGTCAGTGTGTTTGTCAGTGTGTGTTTCTGTGTCAGTTTGTGTGTTTCTGTGTCAGTTTGTGTGTTTGTGTCAGTGTGTGGTTGTGTGTCAGCGTGTGTTTGTGTCAGTGTTTGTGTCAGTGTGTGTGTTTGTGTCAGTGTGTGTGTTTGTGTCAGTGTGTGTGTCTGTGTGTCAGTTTGTGTGTTTGTGTCAGTGTGTTTGTGTCAGTGTGTGTTTGTGTCAGTGTTTGTTTGTGTCAGTGTGTGTGTGTGTCAGTGTGTGTCAGTGTGTGTGTGTGTGTGTGTCAGTGTGTGTGTGTGTCAGTGTGTGTTTGTGTGTCAGCGTGTGTTTGTGTCAGTGTGTGTTTGTGTCTGTGTCAGTGTGTGTTTGTGTGTCAGTTTGTGTGTCAGTGTGTGTGTTTGTGTCAGTGTTTTTGTCAGTGTGTGTTTGTGTGTCAGTGTGTGTTTGTGTGTCAGCATGTGTTTTTGTCAGCGTGTGTTTCTGTCAGCGTGTGTTTGTGTCTGTGTCAGTGTGTTTTTGTGTCAGTGTGTGTTTGTGTCAGAGTGTGTTTGGGTGTTTGTGTGTGTGTGTGTGTGTTGTGTGTCAGTTTGTGTGTTTGTGTCAGTGTGTGTTTGTTTGTCAGTGTGTGTCTGTTTGTGTCAGTGTGTGTGTGTGTTTGTGTCAGTTTGTGTTTGTGTCAGTGTGTGTGTGTGTCAGTGTGTTTGTCTTTGTGTGTGTTTCAGCGTCTGTTTGTGTCAGTGTGTGTTTGTGTCAGTTTGTGTGTTTGTGTCAGTGTGTGTTTGTGTCAGTGTGTGTTTGTGTCAGCGTGTGTTTGTGTCAGTGTGTGTGTGTGTCATTGTGTTTTTGCCAGTGTGTGTTTGTCAGTAAGTGTGTTTGTCAGTGTGTGTTTTTGTCAGTTTGTTTGTGTCAGTGTGTGTGTGTGTGTTTGTGTCAGTGTGTGGTTGTGTGTCAGCGTGTATTTGTGTGTTTGTGTCAGTGCGTGTGTGTGTGTGTGTTTGTGTCAGTGTGTGTTTGTGTCAGTGTGTGTGTGTGTCAGCGTGTGTTTGTGTCAGCGTGTGTTTGTGTGTCAGTGTGTGTGTGTGTCAGTGTGTCAGTGTGTTTGTGTGTCAGCGTGTGTGTGTGTCAGCGTGTGTGTGTGTCAGTGTGTGTGTGTGTGTCAGTGTGTGTGTGTGTCAGTGTGTGTGTGTGTCAGTGTGTGTTTGTGTCAGCGTGTGTGTGTGTCTGTTTGTGTCAGTGTGTGTCTGTTTGTGTCAGTGTGTGTCTGTTTGTGTCAGTGTGTGTGTCTGTTTGTGTCAGTGTGTGTCTGTTTGTGTCAGTGTGTGTCTGTTTGTGTCAGTGTGTGTCTGTTTGTGTCAGTGTGTGTGTTTGTGTCAGTGTGTGTGTGTGTCAGTGTGTTTGTGTGTCAGTGTGTTTGTCTTTGTGTGTGTTTCAGCGTCTGTTTGTGTCAGAGTGTGTTTGTGTCAGTTTGTGTGTTTGTGTCAGTGTGTGTGTTTAAGCGTCTGTTTGTGTCAGTGCGTGTGTGTGTGTGTTTGTGTCAGTGTGTGTTTGTGTCAGTGTGTGTTTGTGTCAGTGCGTGTGTGTGTGTGTTTTGTGTCAGTGTGTGTTTTGTGTCAGTGTGTGTTTGTGTCAGTGTGTGTTTGTGTCAGTGTGTGTTTGTGTCAGCGTGTGTGTCAGTGTGTGTGTCAGCGTGTGTTTGTGTCACTGTGTTTGTGTGTCAGTGTGTTTGTGTGTCAGTTTGTGTGTCAGCGTGTGTGTGTCAGTGTGTGTTTGTGTGTCAGTGTGTGTTTGTGTCAGTGTGTGTTTGTGTCAGCGTGTGTGTGTGTCTGTTTGTGTCAGTGTGTGTCTGTTTGTGTCAGTGTGTTACTGTTTGTGTCTGTTTGTGTCTGTTTGTGTCAGTGTGTGTCTGTTTGTGTCAGTGTGTGTCTGTTTGTGTCAGTGTGTGTGTGTGTTTGTGTCAGTTTGTGTTTGTGTCAGTGTGTTTGTGTGTCAGTGTGTTTGTCTTTGTGTGTGTTTCAGCGTCTGTTTGTGTCAGTGTGTGTTTGTGTCAGTTTGTGTGTTTGTGTCAGTGTGTGTGTTTAAGCGTCTGTTTGTGTCAGTGTGTGTGTGTTTGTGTCAGTGTGTGTTTGTGTCAGTGTGTGTGTGTTTAAGCGTCTGTTTGTGTCAGTGTGTGTGTGTGTGTTTGTGTCAGTGTGTGTTTGTGTCAGTGTGTGTGTGTTTAAGCGTCTGTTTGTGTCAGTGTGTGTGTGTTTGTGTCAGTGTGTGTTTGTGTCAGTGTGTTTTTGTTTCAACGTCTGTTTGTGTCAGTGTGTTTTAGTGTCAGTGTGTGTGTTTGTGTCAGTGTGTGTTTGTGTTTGTGTCAGTGTGTGTTTGTGTTTGTGTCAGTGTGTTTGTGTTTGTGGCAGCGTGTGTTTGTGTCAGTGTGTGTGTGTTTGTGTCAGTGTGTGTTTGTGTCTGTTTGTGTCAGTGTGTGTTTGTCTGTTTGTGTCAGTGTGTGTGTTTGTGGCAGTTTGTGTCAGTGTGTGTGTTTGTGTCAGTGTGTGTGTGTGTTTGTGTCAGTGTGTGTGTGTTTGTGTCAGGGTGTTTGTGTCAGTGTGTTTTTGTGTGTGTGTTTGTGTCAGTGTGCTTTTGTGTGTCAGTGTGTGTTTGTGTGTCATTGTGTGTGTGTGTTTTGTGTTTGTGTCAGTGTGTTTGTGTTTGTGTCCGTTTGTGTGTATGTCAGTGTGTGTATGTGGTCCTTGGGCTAAATGTCTCAGGTCACTACATTTGCATTTGACAACATGAGAGAGGTAAGGGTTAATGGTAAGAGGAGAGAACAGGGAAAATGTTTCTCCTTCCTTCTCTCTCAGGGCTGCTGGAATTAAAAAGGAAGAAATGCAATTTAAAGACATGAAGTAAACAATCACAGAACACTTGTTTCCAGCTCAGACACAATTTCCCTTCCCTTGTCCAATTCCATTTTAGCCCGGGGCCAGAGCAAGCTAACACCTGGTTCTACATCACTGATTCAAATAGTCACGGAGCTGCAAAATCAATCCACTTGACATTTTAAAGAACGGAGCAACACAATGTTATATACAGCATTATTTTGGTTTATTTTTAAACGGAGAGTCTGTGGTTGGGGGAGGTGGTGACCAATGCTGCCCTGCCTCCCAACTGTTTGGATGAAATAAAACATAACAAAACATCTCATAGTGCCACAACAATAATTCCCCTTTCCTTATGGGCGTCATAAAAATAAAGGTTAGATTATACATCTACCAGGGTTAGGGCTAAAAGTAGGGCAATAGATATCAGAGGATGCACTACAAAGAGAACATGGCACCATTTCATATCTGTCCCTGGCTTTAATTGTATTCTACTATTTCCCCCTATCCTGAGGCCTGAAGGTCCTGACTGACTGACTGAAGTTGTTCCACAACAACCTGTGTTTTACCAGCCTCTGGCATGTCAATCAATGGAGACCATGTTCAAAACAACACTCAACACCAGAACCAGCAGTTTGGCCTGAGGAAACACACCATGTGGACTGACTAACTTCAGTTCTTATTCCCCTCTACCAGTAGCACCAGAAGAAGCTCTATCTAATTGAACTGCACGTACTATATTTGATGTTCATTGGTTCCATTTCAAGTTGATAGAGTTGCCATTCACAAAACTAGAGTTGCCATTCACAAAA
This sequence comes from Coregonus suidteri, assembly GCA_036851935.1. Taxonomy (NCBI): domain Eukaryota; kingdom Metazoa; phylum Chordata; class Actinopteri; order Salmoniformes; family Salmonidae; genus Coregonus; species Coregonus suidteri. The sequence continues at coordinate 281,950 of JAGTTL010000054.1, read as the reverse complement.
CTCAGTCATTGGAGAGGATGTTTTCTAAAATCATAATTCTACATAAAATGTCATATCTGTTGGCAGAGAATCTAAGAGTGTTCACTGTCAGTGGCAGCCGTGTGTGTGAGGTGCTACCTGACCTGTCTCTCTGTGGCTACCTGGCTACAGGTGGTACCTGACCTGTCTCCAGTGGTAGAAAAAGTACCCAATTGTCATACTTGAGTAAAAGTAAAGATACCTTAATAGAAAATGACTCAAGTAAAAGTGAAAGTCACCCAGTAAAATCCTACTTGATTAAAAGTTTAAAAGTATTTGGTTTTAAATGTACTGAAGTATCAAAAGTAAATGTAATTGCTCAAATATACTTAAGTTTCAAAAGTAAAAGTATAAATCATTTTAAAATCCTTATATTAATCAAACCAGAAGGCACCATGTTCTTGTTTTTTTTAAATTTATGGATAGCCAGGTGCACGCTCCAACACTCAGACATAATTTACAAACAAAGCATGTGTTTAGTGAGTCCACTAGATCGATCAATCAATGAATCAATCAAATTAATTCATAAAACCCTTTTTACATCAGCAGATGTCACAAAGTGCTAATACAGAAATCCAGCCTAAAACCCCAAACAGCAAGCAATGCAGATGTAGAAGCACGGTGGCTAGGAAAAACTCCCTAGAAAGGCAGGAACCTAGGAAGAAACCTAGAGAGGAACCAGGCTCTGAGGAGTGGCCAGTCCTCTTCTGGCTGTGCCGGGTGGAGATTATAAGAGTACATGGCCATTAAAGCCAGATTGTTCTTCAAGATGTTCAAACGTTCATAGATGACCAGCAGGGTCAAATAATAATCACATTGGTTGTAGAGGGTGCAACAGGTCAGTACCACAGATCAGAGGCAGTAGGGATGACCAGGGATGTTCTCTTGATAAGTGTGTGAATTAGACAAGTGTCTTGTCCTGCTAAGCATTCTAAATGTAACAAGTTCTTTTGAGTGCCAGGGAAAATGTATGGAGTAAAAAGTACGTTATTTTCTTTAGGATTGTAGTGAAGTAAAAGTAAAAGTTGTCAAAAACATAAATAGTAAATAAAGTACAGATACACCAAAAAACTACTTAAGTAGTACTTTCCATCACTCCCTGTCTCCCAGTGGCTACCTGTCCACAGCTGCTACATGACCTTTCTACCAGTGGCTACCTGTCTCCCAGCTAACACGTGCAGGTCTTTGAAAAGAGAAACGACCCTTTGGAGAGCACCTTCATCGTCCTCTGTGACACATAGAGAGCAGTTCAGTAACTAGAGCCAGAGGTAGCCTAGCCGTTAGAGCGTTGGTCCAGTAAGCTACAGGTCGCTGGTTCGAATCACTAAACCAACAAGGTGAACAAATCTGTCTATGTGCCCATGAGCAAGGCACTTTAACCTTAATTGCTCCTGTAAGCTGCTCTGAATAAGAGTGTCTGTTAAATGACTAAAATGTAAATGTAACATTGGACAGATAAGCTGTTGTGAGACAAGAGAGATCTTTGTGGCAAACAAGTGGTTGGCTGTCTTTCACATGTCAGCCTTCACTAGCCCAGATACGTGTATTCTGTTACCTACAGTGAGGGAAAAAAGTATTTGATCCCCTGCTGATTTTGTACGTTTGCCTACTGACAAAGAAATGATCATTCTATAATTTTAATGGTATGTTTATTTGAACAGTAAGAGACAGAATAACAACAAAAAAATTCAGAAAAACGCATGTAAAAAAATGTTATAAATTGATTTGCATTTTAATGAGGGAAATAAGTATTTGACCCCTCTGCAAAACATGACTTAGTACTTGGTGGCAAAACCCTTCTTGGCAATCAGAGGTCAGACGTTTCTTGTAGTTGGCCACCAGGTTTGCACACATCTCAGGTGGGATTTTGTCCCACTCCTGTTTGCAGATCTTCTCCAAGTCATTAAGGTTTCGAGGCTGACGTTTGGCAACTCTAACCTTCAGCTCCCTCCACAGATTTTCTATGGGATTAAGGTCTGGAGACTGGCTAGGCCACTCCAGGACCTTAATGTGCCTCTTCTTGAGCCACTCCTTTGTTGCCTTGGCCGTGTGTTTTGGTTCATTGTCATGCTGGAATACCCATCCACGACCCATTTTCAATGCCCTGGCTCAAGGGAAGGAGGTTCTCACCCCAAGATTTGATGGTACATGGCCCCGTCCATCGTCCCTTTGATGTGGTGAAGTTGTCCTGTCCCTTTAGCAGAAAAAACACCCCAAAGCATAATGTTTCCACCTCCATGTTTGACGGTGGGGATGGTGTTCTTGGGGTCATAGGTAGCATTCCTCCTCCTCCAAACACAGCGAGTTGAGTTGATGCCAAAGAGCTCAATTTTGGTCTCAACTGACCACAACACTTTCACCCAGTTCTCCTCTGAATCATTCAGATGTTAATTGGCAAATTCAGACGGGCATGTATATGTGCTTTCTTGAGCAGGGGGACCTTGCGGGTGCTGCAGGATTTCAGTCCTTCACGGCGTAGTGTGTTACCAATTGTTTTCTTGGTGACTATGGTCCCAGCTGCCTTGAGATCATTGACAAGATCCTCCGTGTAGTTCTGGGCTGATTCCTCACCATTCTCATGATCATTGCAACTCCACGAGGTGAGATCTTGCATGGAGCCCCAGGCCGAGGGAGATTGACAGTTATTTTGTGTTTCTTCCATTTGTGAATAATCGCACCAACTGTTGTCACCTTCTCACCAAGCTGCTTGGCGATGGACTTGTAGCCCATTCCAGCCTTGTGTAGGTCTACAATCTTGTCCCTGACATCCTTGGAGAGCTCTTTGGTCTTGGCCATGGTGGAGAGTTTGGAATCTGATTGATTGATTGCTTCTGTGGACAGGTGTTAATCTCAGCTCGTTACCTGTATAAAAGACACCTGGGAGCCAGAAATCTTTCTGATTGAGAGTGGGGGTCAAATACTTATTTCCCTCATTAAAAGGCTAATCAATTTATAAAATGTTTGACATGCGTTTTTCTGGATTTTTTGTCGTTATTCTGTCTCTCACTGTTCAAATAAACCTACCATTACAATTATAGACCGATCATGTCTTTGTCAGTGGGCAAACGTACAAAATCAGCAGGGGATCAAATACTTTTTTCCCTCACTGTAGCTAGAAACACCTGGTCTCAGTAACTATATGCACCTATTAGGGAAAGTGAAATTATTTTTATTTGAAAGGAGTCCATGGACAAGGAGAGAGTGCAATCCACATTTTGTTAAACTAGCTGTTAGTATTAGCATATGTGGAACCAACAAGCAATAATAGTTTAGCCTCTTTATGGCCCAGTTTGTCTGTTTCTGATACCAGATGTATCATTTGCATTTCAGTGTTTGTAGATAGAAGTTGTAATGAGACAGAGAATAGTGACATCACACAGCAGGCCTGACCCCTGACCTCTGAACCAGAAGTAGATCTATAGAGAAATAGAGATATCTGTTCTGTTCCTAGATGAGCATCCATTGGTGATATGGCGTCTATTATCTTATTTTATAACGTTCACTTTCTACACTGCTCTCAATCCTTCCCCGTCTCCCCCCTCTCACCTTCATACTGGAGATCTCATAGTCCCGGTGGGTCATAGCTCTCTCTGCACCAGGGCAGGCCAAGGCAGAGTGTGGGCTGACAGGAAACAGAGACCTACAGTACATGTATACTGCAATGTTAGAACCCTGATAACAGCAGCCCATTGACCTGGGTACGTCTTCAAGTCAACACTGGAGCTGTACCCTCTCAGACAACACTCACCACTCACTCTGCATGGACTCAGAAGTAATACTAGGGTATATGCAGCCTAAACAGAGAAATAAATGTGGTCAGAGACCTACTTGAGCAGCACCGCCCACTCAAGATTCTGAGCCAGCCTGGCAGGGTTGGTCCTACAAAGCCAGAGCCCCCTGATGGGAGAGCATTATATACAAGGAAATTCTCAAAGCTGCTAATGAGAACCTTGACCACCTTGTACCTAGCCGGTGGGGATTTCGGTGGGGTACCCCCACCCAGGTAGTGGCAGTGCTGGCAACACTGGTTGCAGTAACCCATGGGGAGGGGGTCACACTCGGACAATCAGAGAGGGGGTTTATCATTGTGGCCCAGGTGGCACAAAATAATCAAAGGTCTGACTGCACGGAGATGCTTGGAAAAAATTATTACAACGGGGGACCAGAGTGTTTGTGTCTCAGGTGAAGAGGGTGGATCTGATCTCCATCACCTAGGACTTGACATAGATTATGTAGATTAATCAAATATCACATTGTTGTCAATTTCTGCTAAATTTTACATGCTTTCTCAATCAGCTGTAACTGTATGTGCACTCGTAAATCAGGTCCTTTCTTGAGTTGGGCTCTGGGATATAACAACCGTTGAGTATCTGATTTTATGGTGGATTGTGGAGGAGGGGGGTTGAGTGTGTTGGAGTATGTGAGTATGTGCGTGTGCGTTTGTCCGGGATCTGTTGTGGGGTTTGGGGATGTTGGGAGGTTATGCGATGGACCATGGCAATTATTTTGCTAGGATAATAATTGCTTGTCAATAAATGTAATGTAATAGAATGGCAATCCGGGTTATATGTTAAAATCCTACGCATGAACTGCTAACATTATTACGCATATTAATTGATAATGATGGAAAATAAGATATGCAAGATATTTGAATAGATATATATTTTAAAATTGTTATATATTAGATATATATTTTAAAATTGTTATATATAGAGGTGACAGCATTGGAAATGCTTATGGCGGTTAATCTGCTTCTGTTTTGTGCGTGGCACTGTGTGCTGTTTTCGATGGATGGGTCCTGGCCTCTCGGGCCCTAGGGATCCGAAGGGATGTGGGTGGGATGCCGATCACTGGGATGACGGCACAACTTGGGATGGGGAGGGGCTTTAGCAGGGGAATTAGTGGAGAACAATTGAAGGGATATTTAGTAGCAATGCAAATATCATGGTACAGCTACAGTGGGGAAAAAAAGTATTTAGTCAGCCACCAATTGTGCAAGTTCTCCCACTTAAAAAGATGAGAGAGGCCTGTAATTTTCATCACAGGTACACATACTATGACAGACAAATTGAGAATTTTTTTTTCCAGAAAATCACATTGTAAGATCTTTTATGAATTTATTTGCAAATTATGGTGGAAAATAAGTATTTGGTCACCTACAAACAAGCACGATTTCTGGCTCTCACAGACCTGTAACTTCTTCTTTAAGAGGCTCCTTTGTCCTCCACTCGTTACCTGTATATTAATGGCACCTGTTTGAACTTATCAGTATAAAAGACACCTGTCCACAACCTCAAACAGTCACACTCCAAACTCCACTATGGCCAAGACCAAAGAGCTGTCAAAGGACACCAGAAACAAAATTGTAGACCTGCACCAGGCTGGGAAGACTGAATCTGCAATAGGTAAGCAGCTTGGTTTGAAGAAATCAACTGTGGGAGCATTATTAGGAAATGGAAGACATACAAGACCACTGATAATCTCCCTCGATCTGGGGCTCCACACAAGATATCACCCCGTGGGGTCAAAATGATCACAAGAACGGTGAGCAAAAATCCCAGAACCACACGGGGGGACCTAGTGAATGACCTGCAGAGAGCTGGGACCAAAGTAACAAAGCCTACCATCAGTAACACACTACGCCACCCAGGGACTCAAATCCTGCAGTGCCAGACGTGTCCAGGCCCGTCTGAAGTTTGCTAGAGTGCATTTGGATGATCCAGAAGAGGATTGGGAGAATGTCATTTGGTCATATGAAACCAAAATATAACTTTTTGGTAAAAACTCAACTCGTTGTGTTTGGAGGACAAAGAATGCTGAGTTGCATCCAAAGAACACCATACCTACTGTGAAGCATGGGGGTGGAAACATCATGCTTTGGGGCTGTTTTTTCTGCAAAGGGACCAGGACGACTGATCCGTGTAAAGGAAAGAATGAATGGGGCCATGTATCATGAGATTTTGAGTGAAAACCTCCTTACATCAGCAAGGGCATTGAAGATGAAACGGCTGGGTCTTTCAGCATGACAATGATCCCAAACACACACCGCCCGGGGCAACGAAGGAGTGGCTTCGTAAAGAAGCATTTCAAGGTCCTGGAGTGGCCTAGCCAGTCTCCAGATCTCAATCCCATAGAAAATCTTTGGAGGGAGTTGAAAGTCCGTGTTGCCCAGCGACAGCCCCAAAACATAATAATAATAATAATATGCCATTTAGCAGACGCTTTTATCCAAAGCGACTTACAGTCATGCGTGCATACATTTTTGTGTATGGGTGGTCCCCGGGATCGAACCCACTACCTTGGCGTTACAAGCGCCGTGCTCTACCAGCTGAGCTACAGAGGACCACACAATCACTGCTCTAGAGGAGATCTGCATGGAGGAATGGGCCAAAATACCAGCAACAGTGTGTGAAACCTTGTGAAGACTTACAGAAAACGTTTGACCTGTGTCATTGCCAACAAAGGGTATATAACAAAGTATTGAGAAACTTTTGTTATTAACCAAATACTTATTTTCCACCATAATTTGCAAATAAATTCATTAAAAGTCCTACAAATGTGATTTCCGGATTTTTTTTTCCTCATTTTGTCTGTCATAGTTGACGTGTACCTATGATGAAAATTACAGGCCTCTCATCTTTTTACGTGGGAGAACTTGCACAATTGGTGGCTGACTAAATACTTTTTTCCCCACTGTATGTACTATACCCTAGTCCGTTGTGGTTTGTCTCATGTAGTGCCAGCCCATTTTCCCAGATCCATTGATTTCCATACAATATTGATGTGAGTGATTCATCTGTGCATGCTATTGATTCTAGGAGAACAAGCTAAGCAATTTTTGTCTGGAGTGACCGCTTGGTAAATGTTGATGCATGAGCAGTTTATAAGGTACTCATTTAGCAAAATAAAGAAATCTTAACACAAGTGTGACACGTTTGTATAGGGAGTCATTTTATATGTTTGCCTAAAACATATCAAGACTTATTTCAGCATATTGATTATGATTTTGAACATTTAAAATGGGTATTTAGACACTCGTCTATAATGAAAAAATCCATGGCAAGAGGAGGCAGCAACAGTATAATTTTCAACACTGTTTTAGGAATATAAATGGTACATAAAACTTTAAATTAACAGGATTCTACATAATCAGGTAACATCTAATGAAAGAGCCCAAAAATGTGCTATGAGTTATTGATTTTGATGATATTAGTGAAATCATGAAAAGTAGTTTATCCTGGCTAATACTATAGCACCAGTCACCCCCTGAGTCCATATAGACAGTCCACACAGTACACACAGTCCAGACAGTCCATCCAGACAGTCCAGACAGCAGCTCCTGTACATGTGTTTGTCTTCATGACTGTGTGGAATTACAAGACTCATAAGTTACAGCAGCAGGCCTCTGCCTCTCCACCGCTCAGAGGGATAGTGTATGATGTATGCATAATGTGTAACAATGTGTGACTGAGTGTTCAGTTTTATTGCATTATCATTGCCAGGACAGCGAGAGCATATTTCATAATGTCACTGTGCAGGGGATGTAAAACTGAATCCAACATTTTCACCAGCAGACCTACTGTTAATGCAAGGATTGAAAACCAAGTTGACGAGAAGGCATTGCTGGCCCGAGTAGATGGGTATGACTGACCCTGTTGGGGCAAAGAGATGAGCAGGGGTCTAAAGAGATGGGTAGGGGTCAAAGAGATGGGCAGGGGTCTAAAGAGATGGGTAGGGGTCTAAAGAGATGGGCAGGGGTCAAAGAGATGGACAGGGGTCTAAAGAGAAGGGCATGGGTCTAAAGAGATGGGCAGGGGTCTAAAGAGATGGGTAGGGGTCAAAGAGATGGACAGGGGTCTAAAGAGATGGGTAGGGGTCAAAGAGATGGACAGGGGTCTAAAGAGATGGGTAGGGGTCAAAGAGATGGGTAGGGGTCAAAGAGATGGACAGGGGTCTAAAGAGATGGGTAGGGGTAAAAAAGATTGGTAGGGGTCAAAGAGATCGACAGGGGTCTAAAGAGATGGGTTGGGGTCAAAGAGATGGGTAGGGGTCAAAGACATGGGTAGGGGTCAAAGAGATGGACAGGGGTCTAAAGAGATGGACAGGGGTCTAAATAGATGGGTAGGGGTCTAAAGAGATGGGTAGGGGTCTAAAGAGATGGGTAGGGGTCAAAGAGATGGGTAGGGGTCAAAGAGATGGGTAGGAGTCAAAGAGATGGACAGGGGTCTAAAGAGATGGGTAGGGGTCAAAATAGATGGGTAGGGGTCAAAGAGATGGACAGGGGTCTAAAGAGATGGGTAGGGGTCAAAGAGATGGGTAGGGGTCAAAGAGATGGACAGGGGTCTAAAGAGATGGGTAGGGGTCAAAGAGATGGGTAGGGGTCAAAGAGATGGACAGGGGTCTAAAGAGATGGGTAGGGGTCAAATAGATGGGTAGGGGTCAAAGAGATGGACAGGGGTCTAAAGAGATGGGTAGGGGTCAAAGAGATGGGCAGGGGTCTAAAGAGATGTGCAAGGGTCTAAAGAGATGGACAGGGGTCAAAGAGATGGACAGGGGTCTAAAGAGATGGGTAGGGGTCAAAGTGATGGGTAGGGGTCAAAAAGATGGGCAGGGGTCTAAAGAGATGGGCAGGGGTCAAAGAGATGGACAGGGGTCTAAAGAGATGGACAGGGGTCTAAAGAGATGGGTAGGGGTCAAAGAGATGGGCAGGGGTCTAAAGAGATGGGCATGGGTCTAAAGGGATGGGTAGGGGTCAAAGAGATGGGCATGGATCTAAAGAGATGGGCAGGGGTTTAAAGAGATGGGCAGGGGTCTAAGTAGATGGGCAGGGGTTTAAAGAGATGGGCAGGGGTCTAACGAGATGGGCAGGGGTCTAACGAAATGGTTAGGGGTCTAAAGAGATGGGTAGGGGTCAAAGAGATGGGCAGGGGTCTAAAGAGATGGGCAGGGGTTTAAAGAGATGGGCAGGGGTCTAAAGAGATGGGTAGGGGTCAAAGAGATGGGCAGGGGTTTAAAGAGATGGGCAGGGGTCTAAAGAGATGGGTAGGGGTCAAAGAGATGGGCAGGGGTATAAAGAGATGGGTAGGGGTCAAAGAGATGGGTAGGGGCCTAAAGAAATGGGCAGGGGTCTAAAGAGATGTGCAGGGGTCTAAAGAAATGGGCAGGGGTCTACAGAGATGGGCAGAAGTCTAAAGAGATGGGCAGGGGTCTAAAGAGATGGGCAGGGGTCTAAAGAGATGGACAGGGGTCTAAAGAGATGGACAGGGGTCTAAAGAGTTGGGTAGGGGTCTACAGAGATGGGTAGTGGTCAAAGAGATGGGCGGGGGTTAAAGAGATGGGTAGGGGTCTACAGAGATGGGTAGTGGTCAAAGAGATGGGCGGGGGTCTAAAGAGATGGGCGGGGGTCTAAAGAGATGGGCAGGGGTCTAAACAGATGGGCGGGGTCTAAAGAGATGGGCAGGGGTCTAAAGAGATGGGCAGGAGAATACAGAGATGAGCAGGGGTCTACAGAGATGGGCAGGGGTCTAAAGAGATGGGCAGGGGTCTAAAGAGATGGGCAAGGGTCTAATAAAATGGGCAGGGGTCTAAAGAGATGGGCAGGGGTCTAAAGAGTTGGGGCAGACGTCTAAAGGGGACACCTGCGCCTGTCCTCCCAGGTATTGGGGCTGGGTTTGGGGTCCCGCCAAAAGAGCAGTACAACAGTCTGTCCTGTCTGACTCCCTGTAACAGAGCAGTACAACAGTCTGTCCTGTCTGTCTCCCTGTAACAGAGCAGTACAACAGTCTGTCCTGTCTGTCTCCCTGTAACAGAGCAGTACAACAGTCTGTCCTGTCTGTCTCCCTGTAACAGAGCAGTACAACACAGTCTGTCCTGTCTGTCTCCCTGTAACAAAGCAGTACAACAGTCTGTCCTGTCTGTCTCCCTGTAAAAGAGCAGTACACAGTCTGTGTCCTGTCTTTCTCCCTGTAAAAGAGCAGTACAACAGTCTGTCCTGTCTGTCTCCCTGTAACAGAGCAGTACAACAGTCTGTCCTGTATGTCTCCCTGTAACAGAGCAGTACAACAGTCTGTCCTGTCTGTCTCCCTGTAACAGAGCAGTACAACAGTCTGTCCTGTATGTCTCCCTGTAACAGAGCAGTACAACAGTCTGTCCTGTCTGCCTCCCTGTAACAGAGCAGTACAACAGTCTGTCCTGTCTGTCTCCCTGTAACAGAGCAGTACAACAGTCTGTCCTGTCTGTCTCCCTGTAACAGAGCATAGTTCAACACACGTCATCCTCCTAACAGAGACACATTACACTGGAATGCAATATGAAATAATGTTTTGAATGAGCAGCACCTTGTATATTCCATGTCCAGTTGATTCCAGGCCTTTGGTGATGAAGCAGCCCTGTTGAGAGTGGTACTGTTTCAAAGTGCTGGGAAGCGTCCTTTCAAAGCTGAGACTATTCAGAGATTGTTAAAGGAGTTAGATGAGCGGGTCTGACAGCTTCCTCACATAACCTCTCCTCTTTCTACTGTTATCACTCTCTCTCTTCCTCCTGCTCCCCACTGGACTGACTGTCACCATATCCACACAGTGGTTACCAACGCTTTAGTTGGGACATCACTGTGGTAATATTACCAATACCAGACCACTAACCCAGCCCAGCTCTGGTCTGTTCTCTATGTTACCCCCCCATACCAGCCCAATAACCCATCCCAGCTCTGGTCTGTTCTCTATGTTACCACCCCATTCCAGCCCAATAACCCATCCCAGCTCTGGTCTGTTCTCTATGTTACCACCCCATACCATCCCAATAACCCAGCCCAGCTCTGGTCTGTTCTCTATGTTACCACCCCATACCAGCCCAATAACCCAGCTCTGGTCTGTTCTCTATGTTACCACTCCATACCAGCCCACTAACCCAGCTCTGGTCTGTTCTAGAACAGCGCCGGAAGAAGATGGCTGCCGTTTTACAGCCCTCTAACCAATTGTACTATTATGTGTGTTTTTCCGCGTTATTTGTAATTTATTTTGTACATAATGTTTCTGCCATCGTCTCTTATAACCAAAGAGAGCTTCTGGATATCAGGACAGCGATTACTCACCTCGCGTTGGACAAACACTTTTTCTTCAACGAGGCGTTCGCGAAGGATATTCTACAGACTCCCGACAAGGCCCAGATCCCCGTCATTCGCGTGAGAAAGAGACGGAGATATCGTGGACGTAGGTCGGGGTGCCTTGTAAGGATCCGACGGCGAACGAGTAAACTGCCTCTCCCATCAATCCTATTAGCCAACGTTCAAGCTTTGGAGAATAAAATGGACGATTTAAGATTACGGTTATCCTACCAACGGGACATTTAAAAACTGTAATATCTTATGTTTCACGGAGTCGTGGCTGAACGACGACAATGATAACATTCAGCTAGCAGGCTATACGCTACATCGGCAGGACAGAACGGCAGACTCGGGTAAGACGAGGGGTGGGGCGGTCTCTGTATATTTGTAAACAACAGCTGGTGCACAAAATCAAATACTAAGGAAGTCTCAAGGTTTTGCTCGCCTGAGGTAGAGTATCTTTATGATAAGCTGCAGACCACACTATTTACCAAGAGAGTTTTCATCTATATTCTTCATAGCTGTCTATTTACCACCACAAACCAATGCTGGCATTAAGATTGCACTGAATGAGTTGTACAAGGCCATTAATCAACAGGAAAACGCTCATCCAGATGCAGCGCTCCTAGTAGCAGGGGACTTTAATGCAGGGAAACTTAAATCCGTTTCTACCTAATTTCTACCAGCATGTTAAATGTGCAACCAGAGGGGAAAAAACTCTAGACCACCTTTACTCCACACACAGAGACGCATACAAAGCTCTCCCTCGCCCTCCATTTGGCAAATCTGACCATAACTCTATCCTCCTGATTCCTGCTTATAAGCAAAAAACAAAAAAAAAGCAGGAAGCACCAGTGATTCGGCTAATAAAAAAGTGGTCAGATGACGCAGATGCTAAGCTACAGGACTGTTTTGCTAGCACAGACTGGAACATGTTCCGGGATTCTTCAGACAGCATTGAGGAGTACACCACATCAGTCACTGGCTTCATCAATAAGTGCATCGATGATGTCGTCCCCACAGTGACCGTACGTACATACCCCAACCAGAAGCCATGGATTACAGGAAACATCCGCACTGAGCTAAAGGGTAGAGCTGCCGCTTTCAAGGAACGGGACTCTAACCCGGACGCTTATAAGAAATCCCGCTATGACCTCCGACGAACCATCAAACAGGCAAAGAGTCAATACAGGTCTAAGATTGAATCATACTACACTGGCTCTGACGCTCGTCGGATGTGGCAGGGCTTGAAAACTATTACAGACTACAAAGGGAAGCACAGCCGCGAGCTGCCCAGTGACACAAGCCTACCAGACGAGCTAAAACCACTTCTATGCTCGCTTCGAGGCAAGCAACACTGAAGCATGCATGAGAGCACCAGCTGTTCCGGACGACTATGTGATCACGCTCTCCGTAGCCGATGTGAGTAAGACTTTTAAGCAGGTCAACATTCACAAGGCCGCAGGGCCAGACGGATTACCAGGACGTGTACTCCGAGCATGTGCTGACCAACTGGCAAGTGTCTTCACTGACATTTTCAACATGTCCCTGACTGAGTCTGTAATACCAACATGTTTCAAGCAGACCACCATAGTCCCCGTGCCCAAGAACTCTAAGATAACCTGCCTAAATGACTACCGACCCGTGGCACTGACGTCTGTAGCCATGAAGTGCTTTGAAAGACTGGTCATGGCTCACATCAACAGCATAATCCCAGAAACCCTAGACCCACTCCAATTTGCATACCGCCCCAACAGATCCACAGATGATGCAATCTCTATCGCACTCCACACTGCCCTTTCCCACCTGGACAAGAGGAACACCTACGTGAGAATGCTATTCATTGACTACAGCTCAGCATTCAACACCATAGTGCCCTCAAAGCTCATCACTAAGCTAAGGATCCTGGGACTAAACACCTCCCTCTGCAACTGGATCCTGGACTTCCTGACGGGCCGCCCCCAGGTGGTAAGGGTAGGTAACAACACATCTGCCACACTGATCCTCAACACGGGGGCCCCTCAGGGGTGCGTGCTCAGTCCCCTCCTGTACTCTCTGTTCACCCATGACTGCATGGCCAGGCACGACTCCAACACCATCATTAAGTTTGCCGACGACACAACAGTGGTAGGCCTGATCACCGACAACGATGAGACAGCCTATAGGGAGGAGGTCAGAGATCTGGCCGTGTGGTGCCAGGACAACAACCTCTCCCTCAACGTGACCAAGACAAAGGAGATGATTGTGGACTACAGGAAAAAAAAGAGGACTGAGCACGCCCCCATTCTCATCGACGGGGCTGTAGTGGAACAGGTTGAGAGCTTCAAGTTCCTTGGTGTCCACATCACCAACGAACTATCATGGTCCAAACACACCAAGACAGTCGTGAAGAGGGCACGACAAAGCCTATTCCCCCTCAGGAGACTAAAAAGATTTGGCATGGGTCCTCAGATCCTCAAAAAATTCTACAGCTGCACCATCGAGAGCATCCTGACTGGTTGCATCACCGCCTGGTATGGCAACTGCTTGGCCTCTGACCGCAAGGCACTACAGAGGGTAGTGCGTACGGCCCAGTACATCACAGGGGCAAAGCTCCCTGCCATCCAGGACCTCTATAACCAGGCGGTGTCAGAGGAAGGCCCTCAAAATTGTCAAAGACTCCAGTCACCCTAGTCATAGACTGTTCTCTCTGCTACCGCACGGCAAGCGGTACCGGAGTGCCAAGTCTAGGTCCAAAAGACTTCTCAACAGCTTCTACCCCCAAGCCATAAGACTCCTGAACAGCTAATCATGGCTACCCGGACTATTTGCACTGCCCCCCCAACCCATACTTTTTACGCTGCTGCTACTCTGTTAAGTATTTATGCATAGTCACTTTAACTCTACCCACATGTACATATTACCTCAACTACCTCAACTAGCCGGTGCCCCCGCACATTGACTATGCAACGGTACCCCCCTGTATATATAGCCTCCCTACTGTCACTTTATTCTATTGTATATATAGCCTCCCTACTGTCACTTTATTTTTACTTCTGCTCTTTTTTTCTCAACACTTTTTTGTTGTTGTTTTATTCTTACTTTTTTGTTTAAATAAATGCACTGTTGGTTAAAGGTGCTGTAAGTAAGCATTTCACTGTAATGTCTGCACCTGTTGTATTCGGCGCATGTGACCAATAAAATTTGATTTGATTTGATTTGATTCTCTATGTTACCACCCCATACCAGCCCAATAACCCAGCTCTGGTCTGTTCTCTATGTTACCACCCCATACCAGACCACTAACCCAGCTCTGGTCTGTTCTCTATGTTACCACTCCATACCAGACCACTAACCCAGCCCAGCTCTGGTCTGTTCTCTATGTTACCACCCCATACCAGCCCAATAACCCAGCTCTGGTCTGTTCTCTATGTTACCACCCCATACCAGCCCACTAACCCAGCCCAGCTCTGGTCTGTTCTCTATGTTACCACCCCATACCAGCCCAATAACCCAGCCCAGATCTGGTCTGTTCTCTATGTTACCACCCCATACCAGCCCAACAGGTTGAGAGCTTCAAGTTCCTTGGTGTCCACATCACCAACGAACTATCATGGTCCAAACACACCAAGACAGTCGTGAAGAGGGCACGACAAAGCCTATTCCCCCTCAGGAGACTGAAAAGATTTGGCATGGGTCCTCAGATCCTCAAAAAGTTCTCTACAGCTGCACCATCGAGAGCATCCTGGCTGGTTGCATCACCGCCTGGTATGGCAACTGCTCGGTCTCCGACCACAAGGCACTACAGAGGGTAGTGCGTACGGCCCAGTACATCACTGGGGCCAAGCTTCCTGCCATCCAGGACCTCTATACCAGGCGGTGTCAGAGGAAGGCTCCTCAAAATTGTCAAAGACTCCAGCCACCCTAGTCATAGACTGGTCTCTCTGCTACCGCACGGCAAAGCGGTGCCGGAGTGCCAAGTCTACGTCCAAAAGACTTCTCAACAGCTTCTTCCCCCAAGCACATAAGACTCCTGAACAGATAATCATGGATACCCGGACTATTTGCACTGCCCCCCCCCCCCCCCCCACCCCATATTTAAATTACGCTGCTGCTACTCTGTTAATTTATTTATGCATAGTCACTTTAACTCTACCCACATGTATATATTACTTCAACTACCTCAACTAGCCGGTGCCCCCGCACATTGACTCTGCACCCTGTATATATAGCCTCCCTACTGTTATTTTATTTTACTTCTGCCCTTTTTTCTCAACACTTTTTTGTTGTTGTTTTATTTTACTTTTTATTAAAAATAAATGCACTGTTGGTTAAGGGCTGTAAGTAAGTATTTCTGTGTATGTCTGCACCTGTTTGTATTCGGCGCATGTGGCCAATAATATTTGATTTGATTTGATTTGAACCCAGCTGTTCTCTAAGTTACCACCCCATACCAGCCCAATAACCCATCCCGGATCTGGTCTGTTCTCTATGTACCCACCCCATACCAGCCCAATAACCCAGCCCAGCTCTGGTCTGTTCTATATGTTTACCACCCCATTCCAGCCCCACTAACCCAGTCCAGCTCTGGTCTGTTCTCTATGTTACCACCCCATACCAGCCCAATAACCCAGCCCAGCTCTGGTCTGTTCTCTATGTTACCACTCCATACCAGCCCAATAACCCAGCTCTGGTCTGTTCTCTATGTTACCACTCCATACCAGCCCAATAACCCCAGCTCTGGTCTGTTCTCTATGTTACCACCCCATACCAGCCCAATAAACCCAGCTCTGGTGTGTTCTCTATGTTACCACTCCATACCAGCCCACTAACCCAGCTCTGGTCTGTTCTCTATGTTACCACCCCATACCAGCCCAATAACCCAGCTCTGGTCTGTTCTCTATGTTACCACCCCATACCAGCCCACTAACCCAGCTCTGGTCTGTTTCTCTATGTTACCACCCCATACCAGCCCACTAACCCAGCTCTGGTCTGTTCTCTATGTTACCACTCCATACCAGCCCAATAACCCAGCCCAGCTCTGGTCTGTTCTCTATGTTACCACCCCATACCAGCCCACTAACCCAGCCCAGCTCTGGTCTGTTCTCTATGTTACCACCCCATACCACCCCAATAACCCAGCTCTGGTCTGTTCTCTATGTTACCACTCCATACCAGTCCAATAACCCAGCTCTGGTCTGTTCTCTATGTTACCACCCCATACCAGCCCAATAACCCAGCTCTGGTCTGTTCTCTATGTTACCACCCCATACCAGCCCACTAACCCAGCTCTGGTCTGTTCTCTATGTTACCACTCCATACCAGCCCACTAACCCAGCTCTGGTCTGTTCTCTATGTTACAACTCCATACCAGCCCAATAACCCAGCTCTGGTCTGTTCTCTATGTTACCACCCCATACCAGCCCAATAACCCAGCTCTGGTCTGTTCTCTATGTTACCACCCATACCACCCCAATAACCCAGCTCTGGTCTGTTTCTCTATGTTACCACCCCATACCAGCCCACTAACCCAGCTCTGGTCTGTTCTCTATGTTACCACTCCATACCAGCCCAATAACCCAGCTCTGGTCTGTTCTCTATGTTACCACTCCATACCAGCCCAATAACCCAGCTCTGGTCTGTTCTCTATGTTACCACTCCATACCAGCCCAATAACCCAGCCCAGCTCTGGTCTGTTCTCTATGTTACCACCCCATACCAGCCCACTAACCCAGCACAGCTCTGGTCTGTTCTCTATGTTACCACCCCATACCACCCCAATAACCCAGCTCTGGTCTGTTCTCTATGTTACCACTCCATACCAGTCCAATAACCCAGCTCTGGTCTGTTCTCTATGTTACCACCCCATACCAGCCCAATAACCCAGCTCTGGTCTGTTCTCTATGTTACCACCCCATACCAGCCCACTAACCCAGCTCTGGTCTGTTCTCTATGTTACCACTCCATACCAGCCCAATAACCCAGCTCTGGTCTGTTCTCTATGTTACCACCCCATACCAGCCCAATAACCCAGCTCTGGTCTGTTCTCTATGTTACCACCCCATACCACCCCAATAACCCAGCTCTGGTCTGTTCTCTATGTTACCACCCCATACCAGCCCAATAACCCAGCTCTGGTCTGTTCTCTATGTTACCACCCCCATACCAGCCCACTAACCCAGCTCTGGTCTGTTCTCTATGTTACCACTCCATACCAGCCCAATAACCCAGCTCTGGTCTGTTCTCTATGTTACCACCCCATACCAGCCCAATAACCCAGCTCTGGTCTGTTTCTCTATGTTACCACCCCATACCACCCCAATAACCCAGCTCTGGTCTGTTCTCTATGTTACCACCCCATACCAGCCCAATAACCCAGCTCTGGTCTGTTCTCTATGTTACCACCCCATACCAGCCCAATAACCCAGCTCTGGTCTGTTCTCTATGTTACCACTCCATACCAGCCCACTAACCCAGCTCTGGTCTGTTCTCTATGTTACCACCCCATACCAGCCCACTAACCCAGCCCAGCTCTGGTCTGTTCTCTATGTTACCACTCCATACCAGCCCAATAACCCAGCTCTGGTCTGTTCTCTATGTTACCACCCCATACCAGCCCAATAACCCAGCTCTGGTCTGTTCTCTATGTTACCACCCCATACCAGCCCACTAACCCAGCTCTGGTCTGTTCTCTATGTTACCACTCCATACCAGCCCACTAACCCAGCTCTGGTCTGTTCTCTATGTTACCACTCCATACCAGCCCAATAACCCAGCCCAGCTCTGGTCTGTTCTCTATGTTACCACCCCATACCAGCCCACTAACCCAGCTCTGGTCTGTTCTCTATGTTACCACTCCATACCAGCCCACTAACCCAGCTCTGGTCTGTTCTCTGTTACCACTCCATACCAGCCCACTAACCCAGCCCAGCTCTTGTCTGTTCTCTATGTTACCCCCCCATACCAGCCCAATAACCCAGCTCTGGTCTGTTCTCTATGTTACCACCCCATACCAGCCCAATAACCCAGCCCAGCTCTGGTCTGTTCTCTATGTTACCACCACATACCAGCCCAATAACCCAGCTCTGGTCTGTTCTCTATGTTACCACCCCATACCAGCCCAATAACCCAGCTCTGGTCTGTTCTCTATGTTACCACTCCATACCAGCCCACTAACCCAGCTCTGGTCTGTTCTCTATGTTACCACTCCATACCAGCCCACTAACCCAGCTCTGGTCTGTTCTCTATGTTACCACTCCATACCAGCCCACTAACCCAGCTCTGGTCTGTTCTCTATGTTACCACCCCATACCAGCCCACTAACCCAGCTCTGGTCTGTTCTCTATGTTACCACCCCATACCAGCCCACTAACCCAGCCCAGCTCTGGTCTGTTCTCTATGTTACCACCCCATACCAGCCCAATAACCCAGCTCTGGTCTGTTCTCTATGTTACCACTCCATACCAGCCCACTAACCAGCTCTGGTCTGTTCTCTATGTTACCACTCCATACCAGCCCACTAACCCAGCTCTGGTCTGTTCTCTATGTTACCACCCCATACCAGCCCAATAACCCAGCCCAGCTCTGGTCTGTTCTCTATGTTACCACCCCATACCAGCCCAATAACCCAGCCCAGCTCTGGTCTGTTCTCTATGTTACCACTCCATACCAGCCCAATTTCCCAGATCTGGTCTGTTCTCTATGTTACCACCCCATACCAGCCCAATAACCCAGATCTGGTCTGTTCTCTATGTTACCACCCCATACCAGCCCAATAACCCAGCTCTGGTCTGTTCTCTATGTTACCACCCCATACCAGCCCAATAACCCAGCTCTGGTGTGTTCTCTATGTTACCACCCCATACGAGATAGAGCATAGTAGAGTAAAGTTTCATCTCTATGAGATAGAGCATAGTAATGTTCCATTGCTATGAGATAGAGCATAGTAGAGTAATGTTACATCTCTACTAGATAGAGCATAGTAATGTTCCATTGCTATGAGATAGAGCATAGTAGAGTAATGTTTCATCTCTATGATAGAGCATAGTAGAGTAATGTTTCATCTCTACTAGATAGAGCATAGTAATGTTCCATTGCTATGAGATAGAGCATAGTAGAGTAATGTTACATCTCTACTAGATAGAGCATAGTAATGTTCCATTGCTATGAGATAGAGCATAGTAGAGTAATGTTACATCTCTACTAGATAGAGCATAGTAATGTTCCATTGCTATGAGATAGAGCATAGTAGAGTAATGTTTCATCTCTATATGAGCTAGAGCGTAGTAGAGTAATGTTTCATCTCTATGAGATAGAGCATAGTAGAGTAATGTTTCATCTCTACTAGATAGAGCATAGTAGAGTAGTGTTTCATCTCTACTAGATAGAGCATAGTAGAGCAATGTTTCATCTCTACTAGATAGAGCATAGTAGTACAAGATAGATCATCTCTAATGAGATAGTAGAGTAATGTTTCATCTCTACTAGATAGATAGAGCATAGTAGAGTAATGTTTCATCTCTACTAGATAGAGCATAGTAGAGTAATAGGAGCATAGTAGAGTAGAAATGTTTCATCTCTATGAGATAGAGCATAGTAGAGTAATGTTTCATCTCTACTAGATAGAGCATATCTAGAGTAATGTTCCATCTCTCTATGAGATAAGAGCTATAGTAGAGTAATGTTTCATCTCTAGCATAGTAAGATTAGAGAGATAGAGAATAGTAGAGTAATGTTTCATCTCTACTAGATAGAGTCCATTGTAGAGTAATGTTAATGTTTCATCTCTATGAGATAGAGCATAGTAGAGTAATAATGTTTCATCTCTACTAGATAGAGCATAGTAGAGTATGAGGGTAATGTTCCATCATCTCTACTAGATAGAGCATAGTAGAGTAATGTTTCATCTCTATAGAGCAGATAGAGCATAGTAGAGTATATGTGTTCATCTCTGAGATAGAGTGATAGAGCATAGTAGAGAATAGTAATGTTTCATCTCTATAGATAGAGATATAGAGTAATGTTTCATCTCTAGTAGAGCCTATAGTAGAGTAATGTTTCATCTCTACGAGATAGAGATAGAGCATAGTAGAGTAATGTTTCATCTCTACGAGATAGAGCATAGTAGAGTAATGTTCGAGATAGAAGCTATGAGATAGAGCATAGTAGAGTAATGTTTCATCTCTACTAGATAGAGCATAGTAGAGTAATGTTTCATCTCTACATAGTAGATATGTTCATCTTATGAGATAGCATAGTAATGTTTCATCTCTAGACTATGTTTCATCTCTACTAGATATAGCATAGCAGAGTAATGTTTCATCTCTACTAGATTGAGCATAGCAGAGTAATGTTTCATCTCTATGAGATATATAAGATATACCTTAATAGTCCATGCGAGATAGAAATGTGTCTTCTGCTTTTAACCAATGTACACACTAATACAGACTAGGTTGGAGAGGCTGGAGTAGAGTACATCCATTGAGCAGCCACAGAGGAGCCACAGAGCAGCCACAGGGCAATCAACCAATCAATCAAATTTTATATATTAAGCTTTTTTTACATCAGCAGATGTCACAAAGTGCTATACAGAAACCCAGCCTAAAACCCCAAACAGCAAGCAATGCAGATGTAGAAACACGATGGCTAGGAAAAACTCTCTAGAAAGGCAGAAACCTAGGAAAAACCTAGAGAGGAACCATGCTCTGAGGGGTGGCCAGTCCTCTTCTGGCTGTGCCGGATGGAGATTATAACAGTACATGGCCATTAAGGCCAGATTCCTATCCAAGATGTTCAAACGTTCATAGATGACCAGCAGGGTCAAATAATAATCACAGTGGTTGTAGAGGTTGCAAAAGGTCAGTACATCAGGAGTAAATGTCACTTGGCTTTTCATAGCCGGGCATTTAGAGGTTGAAATAGCAGGTGCGGTAGAGAGAGAGAGTTGAAAACAGCAGGTCTGGGACAAGGTAGCACGTCCGGTGAACAGGTCAGGGTTCCATAGCCGCAGGCAGAAGAGTGGAAACTGGAGTAGCAGAACGACCAGGTGGACTGGGGACAGCAAGGAGTCATCAGGCCAGGTAGTCCTTAGGCATGGTCCTAGGGCTCAGGTCCTCCGGGATGAGAGGGAGATTTCAAGGGAGCATACTTAAATTCACACAGGACACCGGATAAAACAGGAGAATAACACCAGATTAACCCTAGCCCCCCGGCACATAGACTATTGTAGCATAGATACTGGAGGCTGAGACAGGGGGGGTCACAGAGCAGCCTCAGGGCAGCCACAGAGCAGCGCCCAGTGAGCAGTTTAGGGGTTAAGGTCCTTGTTCAAGGGAACATCAGAGGTAGGTGGCACCTGAGATATTGATGCCAGCATCCCTCCGGTTGACAGCTCACTCTCCGCCATATTCCCCCTGTCAGCATGGGGGATTTGAACCTTGCAACCCCTCACGGTTGGCCCTCCTGCCTGTTTCTCTAACTCGAGGCTACCACCGCGTAGTAGAGTAATCTATGCATGGTCTGAGAGTATCTCCCTCCCTACTGCATACATTACCAGTGATGTATATATACCCGTGACTATTCATTTCTCTAACTTGGCATGTGATGTATGTGGCAAAGGAATAAGCAATGCATATGTAACCTATAGCCCTTTTAATCTCCATTTAGTAGGACTATCCCTCTCCGGGATTTTCTCCTTATCTGCATTTGCAGGCCTGGGTAAGATCCATCATGCTTTATGAGGCTGGCCCATGTAATTCCACCCCACTTGTCCCTGTAACCAGACGGAAACACACACACTGGCCTTTTGCATTATACAATACATATATTGTAGAGCAACATTTGAATATTGGCCCAAATTCCCACAAATATTTCCTGAGATAAGCATGATAAGAAAGCAGCGTGGTCATGGTGAGATAGCTTGTTTTATTAATGACCTGCATGGAACCTGCTAGGTAATTACAATTACCCATCTCCTCCCCCCTCCTCCTCACTCCTCCCTACCCCTCTTCCACCCTATCCTCCCTATCTTCTCCTTACCTGTCCTCATCCTCTCCTCCCCATCCTCTCCTCATATCCTCTCCTCTCCCCCACCCAACCCCCCCATCCTCTCCCTCTCCTCTCCTGGATGGATGGAAACACTGTTTGGTGATTGGTTGATAACCAAACGACACCAGCAGAAAAACAACAAGGGAGAAAGAGGGAAAAGAGGAATGTCATTGATGGTATCATGTCTCATTCCATTAACTGAGGAAGCCCAGTGCTATCTGTTAATCTCACCTGTGAATAGTTAATTAAACATGGCATGCATATGGGTTGGTCATTAATAACATCTGACTATGGTTTAATTTCAGCGTATATCTGAGTGATCAGGTTTTCTACCAGACTAAAGTGGCTCGAGCAGTAGTATTAATGTTTACCTACAAGTGTGTTAACATGAGCCCAATAACTTAAACAGGGTGGTTTGTTGATGTTGGTCTATGTTTCATGATTAGAATGATAGAATAATGGTTATTATAGATAGATATAGAATAGATAGTTATAAATACATTTTACAGATTGGTCAAGGTAAACTAACTAAGATTTCTTGTTCTAACTCTGTATAAATATATCAAATGTTACTGTCGTCAGATCCAGTGATATGCCAAAATGTGAATGAACATGAACATGAGATAATATTATAGTTGAGGAAATTAACAATAGAAAATAAACTGACCAGACAGGCAGGCAGGCGGTCGGGCAGGCAGGAACAGCACCAGAACTAGTACTATCAGGATGACAAACTTGGTAAAAAAAAAACATCACCATATTCCCTGGGAATACTTAAGAATTGTATGAAGAAAAACAATACTCCAAGCCGCAGCTCCATTAGTACTGGTCAAACGAACTAGAGAACTGATACTATATAATAAATTGGTCCTCCTGGGGATGGTGGCGTGGAGAATTGAGGTGGGGCTGATGGGTGAGGAGACTACTATATCTTCATTCACAGGAGTCAAACCGATAAAGTCTTAGAAGGTGGGGGGGGGGGGGGGGGGGGGGGGGGGGGGGAGGGGGGGGGAATGGGGGGGGGCGACCAGATAAAAAAAAGGGGGGGGGGGGGGGGGGCCCCCCGCCCAGGGGGTGGGGGTAGACTATAGGGGGGGGGGAAAATAAGCGTAGGGATGGGGGGGGAGGCTGAGACAGGGTCACGAGGAAGCCTCAGGCCGCCACAGAGCACGCCGCATTGACAGGGGGGGGGGGGGGGGGGGGGGGGGGGAAAAAAGGGGTGGAAATAAGGGGGATATCATAGGGGGGGGAACTCAAGGTAGTGGCACCTGACAGAATAATAATAGGATGAAAAAAGGGGGGGGGGCAGTCCCTCCGGTTGACAGCTCATCTAGCGCCATGAGGGGGGGGGGGGGGGGGGCTATGGGGATTTGAAAAACCTTGCTAAATACCCTCCGGTGGGGGGGCCCTCAAAGGGCCTGGTTCTCTAGGGGGGGGAAGAAAAATAACAGGCGGGGGGGGGGGGGGGGGACGTGGGGGGGGGGGGGGGGGGGGGGGGGGGGCATTAGGGGGGGGGGCAGTAAAGGGGGGGGGGGGGGGAATGCATCAAGTCCCTGAGAGTATCTCCCTGGGGCGGTGCGGGGACATTACCAATCAGTGGGATGATTATGGTGGGGTGGACGCCTAAAAGGGAGGGGTGGGGGCTTCATTAAACCTAGGGTGGGGAAAATTGATGTATGTGGGCAAGGAATAGGGGGGGGGGGGGGGGGGAGGGGGGGGGGGGGGGGGCAATGGGGGGGCATGGGGGGGGGGGGATTAGGGGGGGGGCCCGGGGGGGTGGCAGGGGGGAGGGGGGGGGGGGGGGGGGGAATTAGATAGGGGGGGGGACTATCCCAGGGGGGGGGGCCCATTAAGGGTGGGTGGGACACTTATCTGCATAGTGCAGGGGGGGGGGGCTGAGGGGGTAACGCTACCTCCCCAGGGGGGGCTTTTATGAGGGCTGGCCCATGTAATCACCAACACAGGGGGGGGGGGGGGGGGGGGGGGTCCCTGTAACCAGAGGGGGAACAACAGGGGGGGGGGGGGGGGGGGGGCACAGGGGGGGGGTCCTTTTGCATGGTATGGGGAGGGCAACGACGGGGGATATTGTAGAAGCACAACATTAGGGGGGGGCAATCCAGAATACAAAAAGGGGGGCCCAATATCCCAAATATCTTTCTGAGGGGGGGGGGGGGGGGGGGGGGGGGGGGGGGGGGGGGGAAACCAGGATGATAGGCAGTAAAGGGGCAGCGTGGGGGGGGGGGGGGGTCAGGGGTTGGGGTGAGATAGGCTGTGTAAACCTTACCTTAATCCTGCCAGGGAAGAGCCTGCGGTGGAGGGGGGGTACAGGGGGGGGGGGGGGGGTGGCGGGGGGGGGGGGAGTAGGAGGGTTGGGGGCCATCGGGGGGGGGCGGGTGGGGGGGGGGCCCGCGGGGGTTGGGTGGGGGGGGGGGGGGGTGGGGGCGGGCTACACCCAGGGGGCTATCCCCAAAAGGAAAGGCCTATCTGTCAAATCCTTACTTGTTCGCTTTTCCTCTCCTGCTCCGCCCCATCTGGGGGGGGGGGGGGGACCTCAGGGGACTAGCCAAACCCCACCCACCCCCCCCAGGGGGGGGGGGGGGGGGGGGGGATGGATGGGACAAGGGGGGTTTGGTGGCGATTGTTGGATAACTCAGAGGGGGCGCACCAGCAGAAAACAACAAGGGAGGGGGGGAGGAAGGGGGGGGGGGGGGGGGGGGGGGGAGAGTGGGTTGGGGGGGGGGGTGGTGGGGGGATGGTATCGGGGGGGGGGGGGGGGACTGAGGAAGCACCAGTGCTCGTCTGTTAATTTCACCTGTGAATAGCTGGGAAATTAAAGGGGGGGGGGGGGAGGGGCATGCTATGGTGGGGGTCATTAAGGGGGGGGACAGGATGAAGCAAATTGGTTTTACCGACCGGCGTTATCGAGTGGATGGGGGGTTTTCAAAACCGACTGGGGGGTGGGGGCTTGCATCGAGCATAGGGTATTAAGGGAATTTTTACCTGGCAGGGGGGAGGGGGGGGGGGGGGGGGTGGGGGGTGTTTTAACATGACGCCCATAACTGTAGAACAGTGTGGGGTTTGTCTGATGTTGGTCTATGTTCACGAGGATGACACAACCTGGGGGGGGAATACCGGTGGGTGCACTGGGGGCGGGGGGCGGGGGGTGGGGGGGGGGGATAAGAATACTACATAAGATATAAAGAATCAACAAGGGACTTACCCGGGGATGGGGGGGGGGGGTTGTCCCTAAACTAAGGGGGGGGGGGGGGGGGACCCGTTCGAGGGGTTAACTAAGGGGGGGGGGGGGGGGGGTGATCAGGCACAGGGTGATATAGGGGGGTGGGGGGGGGGGTTCTGTACGTAAAGGGAGGGGGGGGGGGGGGGGGGGGGGTGATCTGCCAGGTAATGTGGTAATGACAGGAGGGGTGGGGGGGGGGGGGGGGGGGGACATGGGGGGACAATAGGGGGGGGGGGGGGGGGGGTTGAGGAGGCGTTAACATAGAAAATAAACTGACCGTGGGACAGGCAGGCAGGCGTCTGGCATGCAGGAAAACAAAACGCACCCCAACTAAAGGGGGGGTCGAAGGCACATCAGTGGGGCACTAGGGGGGGGGGGGGGGAGGAGGGGACTGGGGGAGGGGGGGTGGGGGGGGGGGGGGGGGGGGGGGGGGGGTAGGGGGGAGAATGGAGGGGGGGGGGAACAGGTGGGGGGGGGTGGGGGCGAAGCTAAGGGGCGATATTCCGGGCAAAGGGGGGAGGGGGGGGGGGTCGGGGGTGGGGGGGATGAAGGGGGGATTGTATGACGAAGGGGGATGGGAAGGGGGGGGGGGGGGACCGCAGCTGGGCCAGTAAGTACGGGTGGGTGCAAACAAGGGGGGTGGGGGGTGGGGGAGAACTATACCGAGAGCGGGGCTCCAGGTTGTGGCGGGGCAACCCAACCCAGGTGCGTGGGGTCCCTGGTGAGGTGAAAAAGGGGTCCGTGTGTAGGCTTTTGACCCATTTCTTGGAATTTCCCTCATGTCCTTTACTCATTGTTAGAAAAAGTTTGATCCAAATTCGATGTATATTTACTATATTTGGGTTCAACTGATTGAGCTTAATTTTCTATTTTCTCAAGCATCCCAATGAAATATATCAACAAAAGAATGTTGCAGGAATGCTAATATTATCTTGTTTCTAACCTACAGAAACATTTCAGAACAATCTGAGATGGTGGGTGGTCGAAATCCTCTTTCTGTGCTTTTTGAAGTGGAATGACCCTGTAGTGAATTTTACTGCACTTTCTTAACTCCGTTACACAGCCAGGCAGGCAAGCCAATAGGAGCATTGGTAGTGCGAAGCATTAGGTCGGCAGACAGACAAAAATGTGCTAAATAAAAACAAAGACTAAAGAAAAACGTAAGTGCGTAGATTACAGAGGGACTGTTCCCCCACAAATTAGAAAGAGGTGAATGACATAGGTGAAAGAGAGACAGTACAGAGCCTATGTAGACATATCACAGACTACGACGAAAGAGATGGTAAGGGCCAATCGCAAGAACAGCTCTAACTTGACCGTAACCCCTGACCTAGCACTCCACTACTAATCTGTAGAAGCTCTGGACTATCAGAAATCTGCTTCATATCAGCTACCTTCACAGCCAGCCCTGGCATCAAGGTCAGAGAGAGGAAGAGCGAGAGGTATGTCCCTAGCTAGGACATCAGTGAGGAATGGTAGAGAGAGAGAGGTTATGTCCTGAGCTAGGAATTATCAGTGAGGAATGGTAGAGAGAGAGAGGTTATGTCCTGAGCTACGGAATTATCAGTGAGAATGGTAGAGAGAGAGGGTTATGTCCTGAGCTAGGACATCAGTGAGGAATGGTAGAGAGAGAGCGGTTATGTCTTGAGCTAGGACTTATCCATGAGGAAATGTACAAGTAACCCAATAAGAGTGACAACATTTGACCTGTCCTGGGATAGCAGACATAGCCTACATCTCACTATCTCCTTCACCTATCACTGACCTCCGTCTGGAATACAATCCAGGGTTCCCACAAATCAATCTGGGATAAGCAGACATAGTCTATCCTACATCACTATCTCCTTCACCTATCACTGGGACCTCCGTCTGGACTACATCCAGGGTTCCACAAATCAATCTGGATAGCCAGAACATAGTTCTACATCACTATCTCCTTCACCTATCACTGACCTCCGTCTGGACTACATCCAGGGTTCCCACCAATCACAAAACTACATCCAGGGATCCCACCTATCACAGACACTTCCAACACTTCCTCCAGCACCATATGGTCCTACCTGAGTTCAGAGAGGATCTGAGCAGCTCAGATGGAACAACAAGGCTAAGGAAGAGATATTGTGGCCCTGTCTGGACTGAGCTAACCTTTAGCCCAGGGAGGCTTGGCTACTCCCAGGGCAACACCTGCATTCTCACTAGGGTCTTTCATCATCTGACAAATATCTGGACTGAGTGAAGCAGGCAGGAGTACTAGAGTGACTACATTTACATTACATTTTAGTAATTTAGCAGACGCTCTTATCCCAGAGCGACATACAGTTAGTGAGTGCCTACATTTATTTTTAGTTTACAACTGGCCCCCCCCCGTGGGAATCGAACCCACAAACCCGGCGTTGCAAACGCCATGCCTCTACCAACTGAGCTACATCCCTGCCGGCCATTCCCTCCCCTACCCTGGACGACACTGGGCCATTGTGCGCCGCCCCATGGGTCTCCCGGTCCCGCGGCCGGCTACGACCGAGCCTGGATTCAAACCAGGATCTCTAGTGGCACAGCGAGCACTGCGATGCAGTGCCTTATACCACTGCCCAACTAGCTAGTCCTCTAAAGTTAGCTCTCTGGGACCAAAACTCCTCTATTACTCCTGTTCCTGCCTGCTTCACTCAGTCAGATAGCTGTCAGATGATGGAAGACCCTGGAAAATGCAAAATGTTGTTGCCCTGGGAAGTAGCCAGCCCCACCTGGCTTGGGTTAGGTCCTGCCCTTGGGTCTAATTGATACTCTAGTGAGGGTTGGAGGAGAGCTGGGTGATAATGCCATAGTTGGCCATCCAATCCCGCCCTTGTGTCAGACTGCTTTTATCCCGTTCTCTCATAAAATTACATATAAGACACTAGTTTAATTTAATAGTATCTCTATGGTCTCTCCACTATAACTCGGGTAATGAACCGTCTGTCTGCCTTCCTCCACTAGCCTATGCCCTGAGGTGTATTCATGGGGTAATGAACCCTGTCTGTCTGCCTTCCTCCACTAGCCTATGCCTCGAGGTGTATTCATGGGGTAATGAACTGTCTGTCCTGCCTTCCCCCCACTAGCCTATGGCCTGAGTGGTAATTATCTGGGTAATCGCACCTGTCTGTCTGCTTTCCTCCACTAGCCCTATGCCATGAGGTGTATTTCATGGGTAATGAACCTGTCTGTCTGCCTTCCCCCACTAGCCTATCGCCTTGAGGTGTATTCATGGGGGTAATTACATTTACATTTTAGTCATTTTAGCAGACAGCTCTTATCCAGAGCGACTACAGTTAGTGAGTGCTACATTTTCATACTGGGCCCCCCGTGGGAAAACGAAACCCACAACCCTGGCGTTGCAAGTGCCATGCTCTACCAGCTGAGCTCTACAGGGGACAATGAACCTGTCTGTCTGCCTTCCCCCCACTAGCCTATGCCCTGAGTGGTTTATCATGGGGTAAGTGAACCTGTCACTGTCTGCTTTTCTCCACTAGCTTATGCCCTGAGGTGTATTCATTATGAGTGGACACTGTAGCAAAACGTTTTGCACAAAAACAAAACAAGCCGTTTCTTTATTGAGGACAGATTCTGGTCGGTTCCTCCCCGTTTTGGCGCCCATTTGGTTCTTACACATTCTCTCAACCAGCTTCTGGGAATGCTTTTCCACAGTCTTGAAGGATGTTCCCACATATGCTTCAGCACTTGTTGCTCTGCTTTTCCTTCACTATGAGCGGTCGATCTCATCCCAAACCATCTCATTTGGGGTTGAGGTCGGTGATTGTGGAGGCCAGGTTATCTGATGCATCACTCCATCACTCTCCTTCTTGGTCAAATAGCCCTTACACAGCCTGGAGGTATGGTTTGGGTCATTGTCCTGTTGAAAAACAAATGATAGTCCCCCACTAAGCGAAAACTAGCTGTGGATGTGCGTATCGCTGCAGAATGCTTGTGGTAGCCATGCTGGTTAAGTGTGCCTTGAATTCTAAAATAAATCATTGAACAGTGTCACCTGCAAAGCACCCCCACACCATCACATCTCCTCCTCCATGCTTCACGGTTAGGGAACAAAACATGCGGAAATCATCCGTTCACCTACTCTGCGTCTCACATAAGACACAGCAGTTGGAACCAAAAATCTCCACATTTTGGACTCATCAGACCACAGGACAGATTTCCACAAGTCTAATGTTCCATTACTCGTGTGTCTTCTTGGCCCAAGCAAGTCTCTTTCTCTTATTGGTGTCCTTTAGTAGTGTTGGTCTTTTTGCAGCAATTTGACCATGCGAACCCGGGTGTGAAGGTCTGATTCCCACGAAAGTCTCCTCTGAACATTGATGTTGAGAATTGGGGGTGTGTCTGTTACTTGAACTCCTGTGAAGCTGTTTATTTTGGGCTGCCAATTTCTTAGACGCAGTTAATTCTAAAGAACTTGTCCTCTACAGCAGAGGTAACTCTGGGTCTTCCTTTCCTGTTGCGGTCCTCATGAGAGCCAGTTTTCTTAAAAGCACTTAATGGTTTTTTGCGACTGCCCCACTTGAAATAGACGTTCAAAGTTCTTGAAATGTTTCATTTTGACTGCCCTTTATGTCTTAAAGTAATGATGCGACTGTCGTTTCTCTTTGCTTATTTGAAGCTCTTCTTGCCATAATATGGACTTTGTTTTTTACCAAATGGGCTATCTTCTGTATACCACCCCTACCTTGTCACAACACAACTGAACCTAGCTGAAAACGCATTAGAAGGAAAGAAATTCCCACAAATTAACTTTTAACAAGGCACACCTGTTACTTTAAATGCATTCCAGGTGACTACCTCATGAAGCTGATTGAGAGAAGCCAAGAGTTCAATCAAATGCAAGCTGTCATCAAGGCAATGGGCGGCCCTACTTTGAAGAATCTCAAATAATAAATATATTTTGATTTGTTTTAACCACATTTCTGGTTACTAACATGATTCCATATGTGTTATTTCATAATTTGATATCTTCACTTTTATTTCTACAATAATAGCTAAAAAATAAAGAAAAAAAACCCTTGATGAGTATTGGTGTGTTCCAAACTATTTGACTGGTACTGTATATATGATGGGAATGTAAAGAAATATGGATAAGTATGTGGATAGAATATGTAGTATATCTGTAGAAATACGTGGAAGTATTTTGGATAGAATATGTACTATATCTGTAGAATACGTAGGATAGAAATAGTATATGTACAGCAATAGTTAAATAGGAGAGGTCTTGAAATAGAATGCAGTATTTACATATGAACTGAGTAAAACAGTATGGGAAACATTAAAGTGACCAGTTTTCATGTGTATGTACATAGGGCAGCAGCCTCTAAGGTGCAGGGTTGAGTAACCGGATGGTACCCAAAATGATAGTGACAGTGACTAAAGTTCAGGCCAGGGTACTGGGCGGGGAGCCGGCTAGTTGTGGCTATTTAACTAGTCTGATTGCCTTGAGATAGAACTGTTTTTCAGTCTTTTTCGGTCCCAGCCTTTGATGCACCTGTACTGACCCTGCCTTCTGGATTGGTAGGCAGGGGGTGAACAGGCCGTGGTTCGGTGGCTGAGGTCCTTGATGATCTTTTTGGCCTTACCTGTGACACCGGGGGCTGTTAGGTGTCCCCTGGAGGCATGTAGTGTGTCCCCCCAGTGATGCGTTGGGCAGACCACACCACCCTCTGGAGAGAGCCCTGCGGTTGTAGAACGGTCCTGCAGTTGCCAATATCAGGGCGGCGATAAAGAACTGACAGGATCCTCTCAATAGTGCAGCTGTAAAAAGTTTGTGAGGATCTATTAGAGGCCAAGCCAAATTCTTCAAGCCTCCTGAGGTTGAAGAAGGCAACGGTGAGCATTCTTCCACCACACTGTCTGTGTGCGTGGACCATTTCAGATTTGTCAGTGAGAGTGTAAGCGAGGAGCCCTTGAAGCTTTTCACCTTCTCCAATGCGGTCCCGTCGATTTGGATAGGGGCGTGCCTCCCTCTGCTGTCTCCTGGAAGTCCAGCAATCAGCTCCTTTGTTTTGTTGACATTGAGGGAGAGGTTATTTTCCTGGCACCACTCTCCCAGGGCCCTCACCATCCTCCCTGTAACTGTCCTCGTCGTCGTTGTTGGTAGTTCAGCCTACCGCTGTTGTGTCGTCTACAAACTTGATGATTGAGTTGGAGACGTGCGTGGTCACGCAGGTCATGGTGAACAGGGAATATGGAGAGGGGGCTAAGCCACATTGTGGGGCCCCTGTGTTGAGGATCAGCCATAGAGGCAGTGTTTGTTTTTCCTACTCTTCACCACCTGGGGGCGACCCCCCCAGCCGTCCCAGGAAGTCCCCAGGTACAGGACCATCGGACACATGGCGGGGTTCAGACCCAGGGTCCCAAGTTAATGATGAGAGCTTGGATGGTACTATGGTGTTGAAGTCTGAGTTGTAGTCAATTTCACCTTCTGAAAGCATTCCCTTACATAGGTATTCCTCTTGTCCAGATGGGATAGGGCAGTGTGCAGTGCGATGGCAATTGCATTATCCGTTGACCTATTGGGGCGGTATGGAAATTGCAGTGGTTCTAGGGTGTTCTGGTAAGATGATAATAATGATCCTTAACTAGCCTCTCAAAGCACTTCATGATTACCGAGATAGGTCCCTTAGTTCAGGTTTACCTTCGCTTTTCTTGGGTCCAGGAAACATGGTGGACATCTTGACAGCAAGTGGGGACAGTAGACTGGGATAGGGAGAGATTGAATATGTCTGTAAACACCTCCAGCCAGCTGGTCTGCGCATGCTCTGAGGATTGCAGTAGTTGATGCCGTATATGCGTGGCATCCTTACGAATGGGTTGACACCGCTGTAAAATGTCTCTACTCACATCTGCCATACACTAGAACGAGAAGCTCACAGTCCTTGGAAGTGGTTGGTGGCCATGCGTTTGCGGCATTGTGTTTTACGTCAAGGTGGCCGGCAGAAGTTGTTTTAGTTCTGTGGAAAGGGTTCTACATCGAACCCCAAAGGATTCTACCTTGAACCAAAAAAAGGGTTCTTCAAAGGGTTCTCAGCATCGAACAGCCGAAAAACCACTTTTAGAGTTGTAGATATCACCTGTTTTTCTAAGGAGTGTAGTAAAGACCACCCCTGCTTCTGACGCCAGTGGGTAAAAGTACTTAAGTACAATAATTGATATTATTTCTACCCTCATTTAGCAGACGCTCTTATCCAGAGCGACTTACAGGAGCATCAATTAAGGTTAAGTCCCCTTGCTTAAGGGCACGTCGACAATTTTTCCACCTAGTCGGCTCGGGATTAGAACCCAGCGACCTTTCGGTTACTGGGCACAACGCTCTTAACCACTAAGTACATGGCCGCCACATATTACATACATATACCAGTGGGGGTGTGGGGAAAAAAGTATTTAGGTGAGCCACCAATTGTGCAAGTTCTCCCACTTAAAAAGATGAGAGAGAGCCTGTACTTTTCATCATATGTACACGTCAACTATGACAGGACAAAATTGAGAATCTTTTTTCCAGAAAATCACCTTGTAGGATTTATTATGAATTTATTTGCAATTATGGTTGAAAATAAGAATAAAGTTTGTCCCCACCTACATACAAGCAAGATTTCCTGGCTCTCACAGACCTGTAACTTCTTATTTAAGAAGCTCTCTGTCCTCCACTCATCGTACCTGTATTAATGGCACCTGTTTGAACTTGTTATCAGTTATAAAAAGACACCTGTCCACAACCTCAAACAGTCACACTCCAAACTCCACTATGGCCAAGACCAAGAGAGCTGTCAAAGGACACCAGAAACAAAATTGTAGACCTGCACCAGGCTGGGAAGACTGAATCTGCAATAGGTGAAGCAGCTTGGTTTGAAGAATCAACTGTGGGAGCAATTATTAGGACAAATGGGAAGACATACAAGACCATTATGATCAATCTCCTCCCTCGATCTGGGGATCCACGGAAAGATCTCACCCCGTTGGGGTCAAAATGATCACAAGAAAGAAACGGTGAGCAAAAATTCCCAGAACCACACGGGGGGACCTTTCCTAGTGAATAATGACCTGCAGGAGAGCTGGGGACCGAAAGTAACAAAGCCTACATCAGTACCATCAACACACTACGCCGCCAGGGACTCAAATCCTGCAGTGCCAGACGTGTGTCCCCCTGCTTAAAGGCCAAGTTACATGTCCAGGCCCGTCTGAAGTTTTGCTAGAGTGCATTTGGATGATCCAGAAGAGGATTGGGAGAATGTCATATGGTCAGAGATGAAACCAAAATATAACTTTTTGGTAAAAACTCACTCGTCTGTTAAAACTCAAATCGTCCGTGTTTGGAGGACAAAAGAATGCTGAGTTGCATCCAAAAGAACACCATACCTACTGTGAAGCATGGGGGTGGGAAACATCATGCTTTGGGGCTGTGTTTTTCTGCAAAGGGAACCAGGACGACTGATCCGTGTAAAGGAAAGAATGAATGGTGCCATGTATCGTTGAGATTTTGAGTGAAAACCTCCTTCCATCAGCAAGGGCATTGAAGATGAAACGTGGCTGGTCTTTCAGCATGACAGATGATCCCAAACACATAACACCGCCCGGGCAACGAATCGGAGTGGCTTTCGTAAGAAGCATTTCAAGGTCCTGGAGTCTCCAGATCTCAACCCCATAGGAAATCTTTGGAGGGAGTTGAAAGTCCGTGTTTGCACCAGCGACAGCCCCCAAAACATCACTGCTCTAGAGGAGATCTGCATGGAGGAATGGGCCAAAATACCAGCAACAGTGTGTGAAAACCTTGTGAAGACTTACAGAGTAACGGTTGCCTGTGTCATTGCCAACAAACGGGTATATAACAAGTATTGAGAAACTTTTGTTATTGACCAAATACTTATTTTCCACCATAATTTGCAAATAAATTTCATTACAAAATCCTACAATGTGATTTTCTGGAAAAAAAAAAAGGAAAAAAAAAAAAAAAAAAAAAAACATTTTGTCCTGTCTTATAGTTGAACGTGTACCTATGATGAACAACATTATAGGCCTCTCTCATCTTTTTAAGTGGGACGGAAGACTTGTCACAATTGATGGACCTCTAAATACTTTTTTTTGACAATATTTACCCCACTGTACGCATATAATATACATACACATACACACACATATACAGTATCCTTTAGAAATATATATTATTTTCCTTATTACTTTCCAACCCCACTTTTGATACTTTTTATAGTATATTTAAAACCAAATACTTTTAGACTTTTACTCAAGTAGTATTTGACTAGGTGACCTTTCACTTTTACACTTGAGTCATTTTCTATTAAGTGTACCTTAACTTTTACTCAAGTATGACAATTGGGTACTTTTTTCCAACACTGGCTGGATTTCCCAATGAGCGCAAACTCCATAGGAATTCCTGACCAATTTGTTTAGTGACTTAGATTCAATACTTTCAGTTACGCATCAAAGTAAGATCCTTGCTGGAATGCTGAAGAAAATGTTTATTTTATCAGCCAGCTGTTATTTCTCCAAATAGGCTACAGAATGAACTACTTTTGAGCACTTTGTTTACCTGTGCCTTTTTTCAATTGGTTCTTTCTTTTTGGGATATGGACTATGAGCTGCATCATGCGTACGCCAATGCATGCGGCATTGAGGCAGAGTTAGTTTGGGGTGGTAAAGGATTCAAAAAATGATGTTTATTTGGCAATTTCCCTATCCTTCATTACATTTGTAAATCAGTCTAAAACCAATTTAATTATAATATTCCATCACAGTTCATGAATTGAATACTTTCATAATTGTCATCTCCCTGCTAGTGCATCAAACTATGGATTATAATGGATGACACGAACTACGTGAGTTTGTATTTAGAATTTTGTGGTCTGGCACACATTAAGACTAATGGGGTGCAAGTATGATCACCAATGTGTAATCTTAATTTCGTAACTTGTATCATGATGTGTGAAATATTTAACTATGGTCGCAAAACTTGATCTTGAACGTTTGAATACAGGTCAATAAAAATGTGCAAGTATAATTTAGTTTTTCAGAATTATTACAGTCATTTATGAGTATGAATATTCTGCTTGAATCAAAAATACACTTGCAGATTTTTTGAATCGGTGCGCGCTCTGAGTTTCTTTCACCGTTTTCCCCACGTTACGAAGAGATTCATAAGCTTGTAAAAAAAGTTTAGTACGTTTTTAGAAAGATATTTCACAAGTAAACATTTATTTGCGCTCTAGGGCAGGACCTTTTACCTCCTGACCATTCAGTTCTCTCTGCCAAAACCACAGCCACCTAACCATTGCCTGGATATTATTCCATCAATCAAATCCTCAGGTATAGTAGCGTACCACATGTGCAAGAGAGGATGAGGTAAATGAAAACTAAAACGATCTACTTGAACAAGTAATCGTCTCTTTTTTTTGTGAAAAGGCATGACAGTAGTTTTCTTATCATGTTGTAGAACTCCTTTTTCTAGCTACCGAGGTTGATCTACAAAGCTTGACCACGGCAACCTAAAGTTGGCTGACCTAACAAAAATCTATGAAATGATAAGAAGGGCCAATAAAGGAATGGTTACACCTCCCCCGAGCACCTGTAACGGGCTGCTGTACCGCAAAAACACTGAGACGGGGGGCTGGGCCGTCGTGGAAAATGGCACGCGCCATATTTCCATCGATCCAGGGGCCAGAAGGATTCCACTGGCTCGTGGCACTCGGAGGAACGAGTGCACACTCGGGAGGATAACTCGCAGCACAGTTGAAGAATCAGAGTTTAAGGGACTATGGCTGAGAGCCGGCTCTGTGGCGCTGCGGTGCCCAATCCCGTGTGATTGGAGGCAGGAGGAAATGCGGAAATGGATCAGCCTGGTAACCGAAGGGAACGCTGGCATTTGGCAATGTGACAAGACCAGCAATACTTGTTGCAAATCCTCAACAGTGTGGGATTCAAGCAAGGCCAGCTACAATCGCTGGCTTAAGTTGAGAGCCAACGTTTATCCCACACGTGAGATGCTCGCAAGAGGAAGGCCGGAGATGGACTCCTCTTGCAGGCGCTGTCCAGCCCCGTACGAATCTTGATCACACATCCTGGGTCAATGCCCTCGATCCAAGGAGCACGCATAAATAGGTGTGTGACCTATTGGTAACGGAAGCCGAAAGCAACAGGATGGAACGTTATCAAGGAGATACGTATCTTTTCCAAAGAGGGAAACTGAGGAACCTAGACTGATATTCGTGAAAAAAGGCACAGCTTTGTGAGTGGTCTTATGTTACCGTGCGATATGAAGCCACCTGAAACCCTCGAGGTGGCTACGATCTCAAAAGATTGCGCACTATCTCCCGACTGTCTCCGTGCGATTCTTAAAAACGCTTCTGGAGGTGAACAAGATCACATTCTACGGATTCCCGGTGGGGCCAGGGGCATGAGTGGCCAACAAACGCAACAACGAGGTGCTGCGAGCAATGGGAGTATCACAGTGACGAATAACGATATTCGCAAAAGCTGGTACGCCGTAGGAGTACCTGCTCTACTCCCATAGATCTGCTGAGAGACTTATTCCGTGCTGACCGGCTAGAGGAAGTAGGCCCCGAGTGATGAGGGTGAAAAACACCACTCAGGGGCCGCATCAGGTCAGGTAGGGCTTGATATTCCTGGATACTCCTAACAACGAAACCCCAAACACTACTGGAGACCACTTTGGCCGCGCGCCTAATTAAAGGTCACGACGACGACGGTGCAGGTGCCGAAGGGAGGATACAAGGGAGGACACGGTAAATGAAAGTGCTCTCCAAACACGACACACGCCAAACCATACTGACGATACACACGCACATCAATCAATCAATCAATCAATTTTATTTTATATGCCCTTCTTACATCAGCTAATATCTCGAAGTGCTGTACAGAAACCCGCCTAAAACCCCAAACAGCTAGTAATGCAGGTGTAGAAGCACGGTGGCTAGGAAAACTCCCTAGAAGGCAAACCTAGGAAGAAACCTAGAGAGGAACCAGGCTATGAGGGGTGGCCAGTCCTCTTCTGGCTGTGCCGGGTGGAGATTATAACAGAACCATGCCAAGATGTTCAAAAATGTTCATAAGTGACAAGCATGGTCAAATAATAATCAGGAATAAATCTCAGTTGGCTTTTCATAGCCGATCATTAAGAGTTGAAAACAGCAGGTCTGGGACAGGTAGGGGTTCCATAACCGCAGGCATGAACAGTTGAACTGGAATAGCAGCAAGGCCAGGCGGACTGGGGACAGCAAGGAGTCACCACGGCCGGTAGTCCCGACGTATGGTCCCTAGGGCTCAGGTCTCTCAGTTGGCTTTTTTCATAGCCGATCATTAAGAGTTGAAAACAGCAGGTCTGGGGACAGGTAGGGGTTTTCGTAGCCGCAGGCAGAACAGTTGAAACTGGAATAGCAGCAAGGCCAGGCGGACTGGGGACAGCAAGGTGTCTCATGCCCGGTAGTCCTGACGTATGGTCCTAGGGCTCAGGTTCTCAGAGAGAAAGAGAGAACGAGAGAATTAGAGAGAGCATACTTAAATTCACACAGGACACTGGATAAGACAGGAGAAGTACTCAGGTAAACCAACTAACCCAGCCCCCCGACACATAAACTACTGCAGCATAAATACTGGAGGCTGAGACAGGAGCGGTCCGGAGACACTGTGGCCCCATCCGAAGAAACCCCCGGACAGGGCCAAACAGGAAGGATATAACCCCACCCACTCCGCCAAAGCAACAGCCCCCGCACCACTAGAGGGATATCCCCAACCACCAACTTACAATCCTGAGACAAGGCGGCCGAGTATAGCCCACAGAAGGTCTCCACCACAGCACAAACCAAGGGGGGGGGGGCGCCAACCCAGACAGGAAGATCACGTCCAGTAACTCAACCCCACTCAAGTGACGCACCCCTCCCAGGGACGGCATGAAAAGCACCACCAGGCAAGCCAGTGACTCAGCCCCTGCACATCACTGGGGTTAGAGGCAGAGAACCCCAGTGGAGAGGGGACCCGGCCTGGCAGAGACAGCAAGGGCTGTTCGTTGCTCCAGCCTTTCCTTCACCTTCACACTCCTGGGGCCAGACTACACCTCAATCATATGAACCTACTGAAAGAGATAAGTCTTCAGTAAAGACTTAAAGGTTGAGACCTGAGTCTGCGTCTCTCACAAATGGGTAGAGGCAGACTGTTCCATAAAAATGGAGATCTATAGGAGAAAGCCCTGCCTCCCGCTGTTTGCTTAGAAATTCTAGGGACAATTAGAGGCCTGCGTCTTGTGACCGTAGCGTACGTATTGGTATGTACAGGCAGGACCAACTCGGAAAGATAGGTAGGGAGCAAGCCCATGTAACGGCTTTTATAGGTTAACAGTAAAAACCTTGAAATCAGCCCTTGCCTTAACAGGAAGCCAGTGTAGGGAAGCTAGCACTGGAGTAATATGATCAAATTTCTTGGTTCTAGTCAGGATTCTAGCAGCCGTATTTAGCACTAACTGAAGTTTATTTAGTGCTTTATCCGGGTAGCCGAAATATAGAGCATTGCAGTAGTCTAACCTAGAAGTAACAAATGCATGGATTAATTTTTCTGCATCATTTTTGGACAGAAAATTTCTGATTTTTGCAATGTTACGTAGATGGAAAAAAGCTGTCCTTGAAACAGTCTTGATATGTTCGTCAAAAGAGAGATCAGGGTCAAAGAGTAACGCCTAGGTCCTTCACAGTTTTATTTGAGACGACTTTACAACCATCAAGATTAATTGTCAGATTTAACAGAAGATCTCTTTGTTTCTTGGGACCTAGAACAAGCATCTCTGTTTTTGTCCGAGTTTAAAGTAAAAAGTTTTCAGCCATCCACTTCCTTATGTCTGAAAACACACGGCTTCTAGCGAGGGCAATTTTGGGGCTTCACCATGCTTCATTGAAATGTACAGCTGTGTGTCATCCGCATAGCAGTGAAAGTTAACATTATGTTTTCGAATAACATCCCCAAGAGTAAAATATATAGTGAAAACAATAGTGGTCCTAAAACGGAACCTTGAGGAACACCGAAATGTACAGTTGATTTGTCGGAGGACAGACCATTCACAGAGAACAACTGATATTCTTTCCGACAGGTAGGATCTAAACCAGGCCAGAAACTTGTCCGTGTAGACCAATTTGGGGTTCCAGTCTCTCCAAAAGAATGTGGTGATCGATGGTGTCAAAGGCAGCACTAAGGTCTAGTAGCACGAGGACAGATGCAGAGCCTCGGGTCTGACGCCATTAAAAGGTCATTTACCACCTTCACAAGTGCAGTCTCAGTGC
The DNA here is from genome assembly GCA_036851935.1 of Coregonus suidteri. Classification (NCBI taxonomy): domain Eukaryota; kingdom Metazoa; phylum Chordata; class Actinopteri; order Salmoniformes; family Salmonidae; genus Coregonus; species Coregonus suidteri. Next base: position 242,241 of record JAGTTL010000054.1, on the reverse strand, counting down.
TATGATGGGGTCTAAAACCAGACTGAAGCATTTCGTATACATTGTTTGTCTTCAGAAAGGCAGTGAGTTTGCTGCGCAACAGCTTTTTCTAAAAATTTTTGAGAGGAATGGAAGATTCGATATAGGCCGATAGTTTTTTATATTTTCCGGGTCAAGGTTTGGCTTTTTCAAGAGAGGCTTTATCACTGCCACTTTTAGTGAGTTTTGGTACACATCCGGTGGATAGAGAGCTGTTTATTATGTTCAACATAGGAGGGCCAAGCACAGGAAGCAGCTCCTTCAGCAGTTTAGTAGGAATAGGATCCAGTATGCAGCTTGAAGGTTTAGAGGCCATGATTATTTTCATCATTGTGTCAAGAGATATAGTACTAAAACACTTAAGTGTCTCTTCCACTCCCGATCCCAGGCCCTCGCAGAGCTGTGCAGATCCAGGACAGCTAAGCCCTGGAGGAATACGCAGATTCAAAGAGGAGTCCGTAATTTGCTTTCTAATGGTCATGATCTTTCCCTCAAAGAAAGTTCATGAATTTTATCACTGCTGAAGTGAAAGCCATCCTCTCTTGGGGAATGCTGCTTTTTTAGTTAGCTTTGCAACAGTATCAAAAAAAGAAATTTTGGATTGTTCTTATTTTTCCTCGATTAAGTTGGAAAAGTAGGATGATCGAGCAGCAGTGAGTCAGGGCTCTTCGGTACTGCACGGTACTGTCTTTTCAAGCTAGTCGGAAGACTTCCAGTTTGGTGTGGCGCCATTTCCGTTCCAATTTCCTGGAAGCTTGCTTCAAAGCTCGGGTATTTTCTGTATACCAGGGAGCTAGTTTCTTATGACAAATGTTTTTCGTTTTTTAGGGGTGCAACTGCATCTAGGGTATTGCGCAAGGTTAAAAATTGAGTTCCTCAGTTAAGTGGTTAACTGATTTTTGTCCTCTGACGTCCTTGGGTAGGCAGAAGGAGTCTGGAAGGGCATCAATGAATTTTTGTGTTGTCTGAGAATTTATACAAGCACGACTTTTTGATGCTCCTTGGTTGGGGTCTGAGCAGATTATTTGTTTGCGATTGCAAAACGTAATAAAATGGTGGTCCGATAGTCCAGGATTTTGTGGAAAAACATTAAGATCTACAACATTTATTCCATGGGACAAAAACTAGGTCCAGAGTATGACTGTGGCAGTGAGTAGGTCCAGAGACATGTTGGACAAAACCCACTGAGTCGATAATGGCTCCGAAAGACTTTTGGAGTGGGTCTGTGTGGACTTCTCCATGTGAATATTAAATCACCAAAAATTAGAATATGATCTGCTATGACTACAAGGTCTGATAGGAATTCAGGAAACTCAGAGAGGAACGCTGTATATGGCCCAGGAGGCCTGTAAACAGTAGCTATAAAAGTGATTGAGTAGGCTGCATAGATTTCATGACTAGAAGCTCAAAAGATGAAAACGCCATTTTTTTTTTTTGTAAATTGAAATTTGCTATCGTAATGTTAGCAAACACCTCCGCCCTTTGCGGGATGCACGGGGAATATGGTCACTAGTGTAACCAGGAGGTGAGGCCTCATTTAACACAGCAAATTCATCAGGCTTAAGCCATGTTTCAGTCAGGCCAATCACATCAAGATTATGATCAGTGATTAGTTCATTGACTATGACTGCCTTTGAAGTGAGGGATCTAACATTAAGTAACCCTATTTTGGGATGTGAGGTATCACGATCTCTTTTAATAATGGCAGGAATGGAGGATGGTCTTTATCCTGAATAAGATTGCTAGGGTGAACACCCGCCATGTTTAGTTTTTGCCCAACCTAGATCGAGGCACAGACACAGTCTCAATGGGTATGGCTGAGCTGACTACACTGACTGTGCTATTGGCAGACTCCACTAAGCTGGCAGGTTGGCTAACAGCCTGCTGCCTGGCCTGCACATGGTGAGGTACGAGGGGCAGGAACGGTAACAAGTATCACATAAGCATAAACAAACATAAAATCATAACATCTTCATACAACGGTTGAGGGCGCTACCCCCGATGACCGGTCGAATAATCCCTTTTGTTATATTGCCCTCAGGTCTCTCACGGTTCCAGATGGAGACAAGCTGTAGGAAACGGATGTCCACCCTAGCTGTTGGTGCTCCAGATACAGTAGCGCTAGTCCTTGGCGATCTCAATCCGGTAAGTAGTCCGTAGCACATTGATGACTCCCAGGACGACTGACGGCCAGTCTGTAAGCCAGAAAAGGGTCTGCTCCCGCCAAGCGGATCAACCGAAGGTCTGATATTCAAAGGAGACGAGCCCCGCTTGACCGAGGCTCATCATGTCAAGTGCAGAAATTCAATGAAGCGAGGGTAAACGGCGGGAGCAACTATGACTCTCTTAAGGGCCACGGGGGGCCAGTATGACAAATAAAAATATAATGTATGCACTTACTAACTGTAAGTCGCTCTGTATAAGAGCGTCTGCTAAATGAGTAAAATGTCAAATGTAAATATAATGGAACATTTTAGACGAACTCCAGACCAGCCATTGCATTGTCAGCTGTCATTGCGTTAGCTAGCTGGCCTCAGATATTCACCCTACTTTACTTTCAACTGTCTAGCTTTATCAGGCAGCTTTACATGCAAGGGGCAAAACAAATATATTTGCTAGTTAAACATCTGATTGATAAACTTGATTATAAATGCTATTAGCTAGCTAGTCAGCTAGCTACATTTAAACTACTGGGGGAAAGCTAGCTAGCTAACTCCCACCCCCATCACTGCAGTGTAGCTAATGTTATTTGCTAGCTATATTTAAAAACTTGTTACTGACTTTTGAACACTTTGAAAAATGCCCCTCCCAGTTTCACTGCAAATAGACTAGTAAACTGTATTTGTTGGGCATCACTTGGCTGATGTGCACATTTACATGAGTGTTTAATTAGCCTAGCTAGCCAAGTTACTGCCTAGGCTTATTGGTTGGGTATCATTTGGCTGATGTGCACATTTACATGAGTGTTTAATTAGCCTAGCTAGCCAAGTTACTGCTGCCTACGCTTATGGGTTTGGTATCATTTGGCTGATGTTGCACATTACTGAGTGTTTTAATTAGACTAGCTAGCCAAGTTACTGACTAGGCTTATTGTTATTCATGTTGTTATTGCATTTCAGGTGGAGATCACTAGAAAGCAGCATGCTGCCAGACCACCACAGGACCCTAGAGGTATTACAGTCAATGCTTATGAACTGGATATTGTATTTGAATTGCCCATTTATATCAATAACACTAACAAAGTGGTTGGATTGTTCATCAACATGTTCAGTAAATGCTAACACAGCTTTGGTGGTGAAACGTACATAGTGCATTTATTGTTATCTCCCTATCTGGCCACTGTATGCTTTGACAAGGACCTGGATGGTGACACATCTGCTTCAAGCTGCCTGCCTGAATACTGGGGCATTCAGTGGTACCTTCTCTTTGAGTACAGCCAGAGTCTCCTGATCTCTGTTCTCATAGATATTTAACATGTGCTGTATGTAACCACTCATTCATACAAACTGCTATGAACCACAACAACTTGACTTATATTCACTTGGTCCCTGGCTGCGTTTAGACAGGCAGCCCATGTCTTTTGACCAATCACATCAATGCTTTTCCACATCAGCTCTCTTCACAGTCGCCTCTGTTCAGGAAGGTTAGGTTAATCTAATTTTACTGCTGTCATTAGTTACTTGATGTGGAATATAGTTCCATGTAGTCATGGCTTAATGTAGTACTGTGTGCCTCCCATAATCTGTTCTGACTTGGGACTGTGAAGAGACCTCTGGCGGCATGTCTTGTGGGGTATGCATGGGTGTCTGAGCTGTGTGCCAGCAGTTCAAACAGACAGATCGATTTCGTGATGAAGTCAATCTCTCCTCCACTTTGAGCCAGGTATAGATGACATGCATAGTATTAATGTTAGCTCTCTGTGTACATCCAAGGGACAGTTGTGCTGCCTTGTTCTGAGCCAATTGCAATTTTTCCAAGTCCCTCTATTGGGCACCTGATCACACGACGCTGAACAGTAGTCCAGGTGCGGACAAAACTAGGGCCTGTAAGACCTGCCTGTTGATAGTCCTGTTAAGAAGGCATAGCAGCGCTTTATTATCGACAACTTCTCCCACATCTTCACTACTGTTGTATCAATATGTGACTCGTTCCAGGAAACTAGGCGTATGTCGCGAGTCACTATTTCACCAGGAGCGCCATTTGAAACGTAAACTTTTTTTGCTTTTACCAAATTCGTTTTTTTTGGCAGAATGCCTTCTGGAACATGAACTTTTCATGTGCCTTAATAACAAACATGTACAGTAAGGGGAAAAATATTTAGTCAGCCACCATTGTGCAATTTCTCCCACTTAAAAAGATGCGAGAGGCCTGTAATTTTCATCATAGGTACACGTCAACTATGACAGACAAATTGCGATTTTTTTCTCCAGAAAATCACATTGTAGGATTTTTAATGATTTATTTGCAAATTATGGTGGAAAATAAGTATTTGGTCACACCTACAAACAAGCAAGATTTCTGGCTCTCACAGACCTGTAACTTCTTCTTTAAGAGGCTCCTCTGTCCTCCACTCGTTACCTGTATTAATGGCACCTGTTTTGGAACTTGTTATCAGTATAAAAAGACCCCCCCCACCTGTCCACAACCTCAAACAGTCACACTCCAAACTCCACTATGGCCAAGACCAAAGAGCTGTCAAGGACACCAGAACAAAATTTGTAGACCTGCACCACGGCTGGGAAGACTGAATCTGCAATAGGTAAGCAGCTTGGTTTGAAGAAATCAACTGTGGGAGCAATTATTAGGAAATGGAAGACATACAAGACCACTGATAATCTTCCTCGATCTGGGGCTCCCACACAAGATCTCACCCCGTGGGGTCAAAATGATCACAAGAACATGAGCAAAAAATCCCAGAACCACACGGGGGGAACCTAGTGAATGACCTGCAGAGAGCTGGGACCAAAGTAAACAAAGCCTACCATCAGTAACACACTACACCCGCCAGGGACTCAAATCCTGCAGTGTCCCCAGACGTGTTCCCCCTGCTTAAGCCAGTACATGTCCAGGCCCGTCTGAAGTTTGCTAGAGTGCATTTGGATGATCCAGAAGAGAATTGGGAGAATGTCATATGGTCAGATGAAACCAAAATACAACTTTTTGGTAAAAACTCAACTCGTCGTGTTTTGGAGGACAAAGAATGCTGAGTTTGCATCTAAAGAACACCATAACCTACTGTGAAGCATGGGGTGTGGAAACATCATGCTTTTGGGGCTGTTTTTCTGCAAAGGGACCAGGACGACTGATCCGTGTAAAGGAAAGAATGAATGGGGCCATGTATCGTGAGATTTTGAGTGAAACCCAAACCACCGCAGGATCCATCAACCGCCTGGTCAACGAAGGAGTGGCTTCGTAAGAAGCATTTCAAGGTCCTGGAGTGGGCCTCGCCAGTCTCCAGATCTCAACCCCATAGAAAAATCTTTGGAAGGAGTTGAAAGTCCGTGTTGCCCAACGACAGCCCCAAAACAATCACTGCTCTAGAGAGGAGATCTGCATGGAGGAGATGGGCCAAAATACCAGCAACAGTGTGTGAAAACCTTGTGAAGACTTACAGAAAACGTTTGACCTGTGTCATTGCCAACAAAGGGTATATAACAAAGTATTGAGAAACTTTTGTTATTGACCAAATACTTATTTTCCACCATAATTTGCAAAAATAAATTCATTAAAAATCCTACAATGTGATTTTCTGGAATCTTTTTCTAATTTTGTCTGTCCATAGTTGACGTGTACCTATGATGAAAATTACAAGGCCTCTCTCTCATCTTTTTCAAGTGGGAGAACTTGCACAATTGGTGGCTGACTAAATACTTTTTTTTCCCCACTGTATGCCATCTGATAAATATGAATAAAATTGTTAAGTTACGAGCCTAGTTGGTTTAGCCATAGAAAAAGACTGCAACCTCCCGCTAGCCATGATTGGCTGATATAATGAGTGGGCTGGACATGCCGAGAGATGATGATTCGGATTGGTCTGCCATGTAGCAAGCTTCTGTCTGTAATAATGGCTTTTTTGAAAGATATCACATAGTAGAACTGCATAAGTGTTGCTCTCCCACTTTCTGGATGGACCACATTTTGAAATAAGTGGAAGTAGATTACTGATAGATTGAGAACATTCTGGCGTTTGATTGCAAATATGCAGACGGAGTCGAAAAGAGAACACAGAAGGCTCCGGATTACATTTTCAAACTAAGGGCAACCATGGCATCCGTGACAGAGAGGGAGAAGCGTCCATTTCCCATGTATACGGGTAAGAGAGTCTAGAAAGCTACATTTTCAGATATTACACGTTTCTAATGTTTTTGTCAGAAAGTCATTTTCATTTCAAGTTTAAAGTGTACTGCTAGCTAGCTAGCTAACGTTAGCTGGCTGGCTAAATCAAATCCAAAAAAAAAAAAAAAAAATCCAAAAAATCCAATTTTTCACATGCACCGAACACAACAGGTTTTGACCTTACGTTACGTGTACGATCTGTGTAGTAATATTATTATCGTATCTCAGAGCCATTTGCATTGCTAGTTATAGCCTAAAGTGTTACTAGCTAACATTGAACCCTGGTTGGTTAGCTTACTGCAGATTTATGCAGGGTAGTAACGTTAACGAGCTGGGATTATGGTTCATGTTTAGCTAGCTACAGTGCCATTGCAAAAAGTATTCATCCCCATTGGTGTTTTTTCCTATTTTTTGTTGCATTACATCCTGTAATTTAAATTGATTTTTATTTGGATTTCATGTATGGACATACACAAAATTGTTTCCAAATTGGTGAAGTGAAATGAAAAAAATTAATTGTTTCAAGCACAATTCTAAAATTAAAAACGGAAAAGTGGTGCGTTGCATATGTATTTCACCCCTTTGCTACCACAGCCCCTAAATAAGATCTGGTGCAACCAATTACCTTCAGAAGTCCACAGAATAAGTTAAATAAAGTCCACCTGTTGTGCAATCTAAGTGTCACATGATCCTGTCACATGGATTCTCAGTATATGTACACCTGTTCTTGAAAGGCCCCAGAGTCTGCAACACCACTAAAGCAAGGGCACCACCAAGCAGCGGCCCCCATGAAGACCAGGACCTCTCCAGACAGGTCAGGGAGCAGAAGATTGTGGAGAAGTACGATCAGGGTTAGGTTATAAAAAATATCTGAAACTTTGAACATCCACCGAGTCACACCAGTTAATCTATTATTTAAAAAAATTAAAGAATATTGCAACCCACACAAACCTGCCAATAGAGGGCCGCCCACCAAACTCACAGACCAGGCAAGGAGGGCATTAAATCAGACAGGCACAAAGAGACCAAATATAACCGCTGAAGGAGCTGAACAGCTCCACAGCGGAGATTTGAGTATCTGTCCCTAGGACCACACTTTAAGCCGTAAGTCTCTTGGGGTATGTCTCTATAAGCCTGGCCCATCTAGCCACTGGGATTTTTGCCCATTCTTTCAAGCCAAACTGCTTCCCAGCTCCTTCAAGTTGGATGGTTCCGATGCTGTACAGCAATCTTTTTTCAGTCATAGCCACAGGATTCTCAATTGGATTGAGGTCTGGGCTTTGAGTAGGAAATTCCAAGAACAATTTAAAGGTTTCCCCTTAAATCCCTCAAGTGTTACTTTAGCAGTATGCTTAGGGTCATTGTCCTGCTGGAAGGTGACCTCTCCATCCCAGTTTTTGAATTCTCTGGAAGACTGAAACAGGTTTCCTCAAGAATTTCCCTAGTATTTAGCGCCATCCATCATTCCTTCAATTCTGAACCAGTTTCAAAACAGTCCATTGCTGATGAAAAAAAATCCCCACGGCAGGATGCTTGCCACCTACCCTGCTTCACTGCTGTGGGAAGGGTGTTCTCGGGGTGATGAGAGGTGTTGTGTTGTGCCAGGCCATAATGTTTCCTTGATGGCCAAAAAGCCTCAATTTTATAGTCTCATCTGACGCGAGTACCTTCTCACATATGGTTGGTGAGTCTCCCACATTCCTTTTGGGCGACAGCCAAAACGTCTTATTTTATTCTTTAGCAGTGGCTTTTTTTCTGGCGCACTTAACTCTTCTGTTAAAGCCTCAGCTCTGTAGAGTGTCCAGCTTAAGTGGGCCTATGGACAGACACTCCAATCTCCGCTGTGGAGCTGTTCAGCTCCTTCAGGTTTTACTTTGGTCTCTTTGTTGCCCTCTCTGATTAAATGCCCTCCTTGCCTGGTTCCGTGAGTTTTGGTTGGTGGGCCCTCTCTTGTCAGGTTTTGTGTGTGGTGCCATATTCTTTCCATCCATTTTTTAATAATGGATTTTAATGGTGCTCCGTGGGATGTTCAAGTTTTGGGATATTTTTTCATAACCCAACCCCTGATCCTGTACTTTCTCCACAACTTTGTCCCTGGCCTGTTTTGGAGAGCTCCTTGGTCTTTCATGGTGCCGCTTTTACTTGGTGGTGCCCCTTGCCAGACTCTGGGGCCTTACAGAAACATGGTGTTATGTATCCTGAGATCATGTGACACTTCGATTGCACATCAGGTGAGACTTTATTTAACTAATTTTGTGACTTCCTGAAGGTAATTGTTTGCACCAGATCTTAGTTAGGGGCTTCATAGCAAAGGTGGGTGAATCTATAGGCACGCACGTACTTTTCCATTATTTATTTTTTATAAATTATTTGAAACAAGTTTTTTTTTAAATTTCCCTTCGGCCAATTTGGCCAATTTTTGTGCAAGTCCAATTACATGAAATCCAAATGACAATCCAATTTAAATTACGGTTGTAAATGCAAAAAAATTATACAAAACGCCAATGGGGATGAATACTTTGGCAGCGGGGGGGGTATTGCTGTAAATATTCTTAATTCCATTCCTTACTCAGATTTGTGTGGTATTTGGGTAATATGTTTGAAATTGTTATATGTTACTTGTTAGATATTACTGCACCTGTCCGGAGCTAAAAGCAACAAGCATTTCGCCTACACCTGCCTGTGACGCAATATAATTTGAATATACATTTACATTTTAGGTCATTTAGGCAGACGCTCTTATCCAGCAAGACTTACGGAGTTGTGAATACATCTGTTATGATTATTTTTTTATACTGGCCCCACCGTGGGAAATCGAAACCCACAACCCTGGCGTTGCAAACGCCGCCCCCATGCTCTATCAACTGAGCTACATCCCGGCTGGCCATATTCCTCCCCTATCCTGGACGACCTGGTCCAATTTGTGCGCCGCCCATGACGTCCTCCCGTCGCGGCCAGCTGCGACAGAGCCTGGATTCGAACCAGGCTCTCTAGTGGCACAGTTAGCACTTGCGTAAGCTCAGTGCCTTAGACCACTGCGATGCAGTGCCTTAGACCACTCACTGCGCCGCTCAGGAGTGACATCATAATGTCAAAAGCCGCCACGTGAAGTTCCGTGTACAACAAAAGCTGCCTCTAACACACGCCTATTTGTTCCATTCTTCAGTCCTTGTCTAGTATATGCAATATATTTTAGCTGGCACACCTAGTTATGATGCTTCGTTATCAGGAATAAATATTTATTCAAACCCTCAATTGAGACTTACGTTGATTTAGGACCTTGTTGAATCATAAGCTTTAAGTGTTTGTCTTGATGGAGAACGTCTGCATGTTGTCAGTATGTTTTAAGTTACGCAAAGTAGTTAGTAGAAATGAGAAGAACCAGCTAGAGAAATGAGGTATTGTTTTGTAACCCTATATAAAATGCATTTGGTGGTTATACCCCCAAATGTTGAACATTTAAAGACTTGATAATTGTGCAATCCTTCCTCAGAGAACTGTCTGCTGATAGCTGCCAACAGCTTGTAGGTTTGGTGATGTGCTGGCTCTAGAGTTCCCATAGCCCAGCAGATCTCATTGTTGATGTGCTGCTGCTAGATTTTCTATGGCCCAGCAGACTCATTGTTGATGTGTTGCTCTAGAGTTCCATAGCCCAGCAGACTCATTGTTTGATGTGCTGACTCTAGAGTTCTATGGGGCCCAGGCAGGACTCATTGTTGATGTGTTGCTCTAGTAGTTCCATAGCGCCAGCAGACTCATTGTTGATGTGTTGCTCCAAGAGTTCCATAGCCCATTCGACCTTATTGTTGATGTGGTGTTGCCAGGGTTCCTATAGCCCCAGCAGGACTCATTGTTGATGTGTTGCTCTATAGTTTCCAATAGCCCAGCAGACTCATTGTTGATGTGCTGCTCTAGATTCCATAGCCCAGCAGACTCATTGTTTGATGTGCTGCTCTAGGGTTTCCATAGCCCAGCAGACTCCTTGTTGATGTGCCTGCTCTAGAGTTTCATTAGCCCAGCAGACTCATTGTTGATGCTCTGCTCTAGATTTCCATAGCCCAGCAGACCTCATTGTTGATGTGGCTGCTCTAGGATGTTCCATAGCCCAGCAGACTCATTGTTGGATGTGCTGCTCTAGAGTTCCATGCCCAGCAGACTCATTTGTTGATGTGGTTCTGTTCTAGAGTTCCATAGCCCAGCAGACTACTCATTGTTGATCGTGCTGCTACTAGAGTTCTCCATAGCCCCATCAGACTCACCCTGGGGACAGGGGGATGGGGCCAACATTATTTATATTATAGCGTTGTGCTGTCTGTCAGAAAATCCTAATCAATCAACCAATTAAAAATTTCTAACACTGAGTTTTTCCACATCCACACTTTTTTGCGAAATGATGATGGAACCAGTGTTTTTTCAAAATTCATTGTGATTGCCGAATTATTTTCAAGGTATGTCGGGCACGTGATGTCATCACGTAATTATAAAACTCACGTCCACATTTACTTCTGAAATGCCTACTGCTTCAAAACGAATAGAAATAATGTTTTTTGCAGGACAAGGATTATCCTGGATTGTCAAGATGCCTGAAATCGCTTTCGTCCTTGCCTTTCCTGTTGGCTCGGCAAGTTTTTCACCATCCAATTTATTTCAGATCTACGGATCAGCAGCTCCGAGGACATCTTTTAAAAAGCTAGATGTTAATCCAGGCTCAAGCTCTAAGAATATGTGTGTGGAGGCAGTCAGACCTCCCCTGTGTCAGCGCTGCATGGTAAGGGAATATGTTTTGTGGAGCAGTCTAGACCTCCCTGTGGGCAGCTCTGCAGGTAAAAGGAGAATATTTTTGTGTGTAGCAGTCAGCGCCTCCCTGTGGCAGCACTGTGCAGGTAAAGATCATATGCTTTTGGAGCATTCGGACCTCCCCTGTGGCAGCGCTGCCTGAACCGGGCCCTCCTCTGTGAACAGCGGCTTGCACCTCAGGACCTCCTCCCCTGTGGCAGCGCCCCTGGCCTCATGACATCCCCTGTGACAGCGCTGCCTCATGGACCTCCCCTGTGCCAGCGCTGGCCTCAGGACCTCCGCCGTGTGGCAGCGCTGCCGCCTCAGGACCTCCCCTGTGCTATCGCTGCCTCAGTACCTCCCCTGGTGGAAGCGCTTCGCTCAGAGACCTTCTCCCCCTGTTGTCAAGCCGCTGTGGCAGGTAAAGAATCTTCAAGGACATCAGGTTCACACACCTACAAAAAGTAGTGCTCCTCAGTAGTGCTGGGAGCATGAACGAGATCTAAATACAAAGTTTTGGTTAGGTAATGGTCATGGCGATGAGCGATGGGATCTTGTGTTTGGGGAATGAGTTTCACGCCCCTCTGTGGTCTCGTATCTGCCATCCCACTTTGGTTTGCTCCGCTCAGCCATGATAGACCTAGGGTTTGCTTGTAGAGGTGTAAGAGCTGCTGAGGAAAGGAGTAGATCCAGTAAATATTTGAACTTTTCAAAGCGCTGGTATTGCGTTCAGATTTCCTATCACCTTGAAGCATGCACACGATGAAAACACTATGGCAGGACGATGACATGCTATCTGCCGAGCTTGTGCTACCGTGTTTCACAGCACATGGGTTCTGTGCATGTCTGGAACGCAGTACCAGCCCTTTAAAAGTGGATGTAATTTACTTTCCTGTCAATATATTGTCTCACATTTCCTACCTCCAAAAAGTGGACCAACCGCACAGACACCAGTAAAAGGACATGTTTATGGTCATATTTATTCACACGCTGACTTGTAAGGGTCGTGAGTAGGAAAACTTCCTGATCGCAAACCAAAAAATTTTCCCCCGACGTAGAATAAAGATGCAATTCGACGTCGGTTTCCAAGCAACCCATGGACCCATGTACACACTGTCTTAACCGCAGGTACAACGACCCAACCCCCATTGAGTCTCAGTGCCATGTCCTGAAATCTTGGCTTGCCCTACTATTTACTTAACTATTTAACTTAAACTGCATACCTGTTGTCACTAATTCTACTTCGTACTAATATTTAGCACATACAGTTTAGTAAAAGGTATGCAAGTATGCCACGACCGAAACCTATTCTTTTTTGTGCATTCAAGACAACTGGGAACGTTGGAAAGAAAATGAGCTCAAACTGTGAAAAATCTTGACGGCGGTGATCTTTCACGTTGGAGAAGTCAGAGCTCTAGGATGATTCCCAAGTTTCTTCTAACTTGTAATTTTCCTCGAGTTGGATGATGATTCAAAACTATTTACCCATCGTAAGGAGCACGTTTTTTTTTTCTCGAGTTCCCAGTTGTCTTCAATGCACCATCGGTTAACAGCTTCACATATTTAACCGGAAAAGGACTCGTCTGTAAGCCTAACAATCTTTCAACCATTGCCTTTCTTAACACCGGAGTGTTGTTGTTTTGGGCAGACTTTTAGCTAATTAGCTGAGTATTTTGGAACATGATATTATTGGAGTAAACTTGGTGTACGTAGGGCTACAACATGTATCACTGGAGTCACCTCGCTTGAGAGGAATGGGAGATGCGTAGAGGAATGCAGTGCTGAGGCAGAGGGCCAATAGTGAGACGACTGACCTAGCTACTCTGAAACATGTTCATCCAGGGGAAAAAAACTAGATCCAGGTATGCTGTGGAAATGAAGTCCGGAGACATGTTGAAAAAAAACCAAATGATCGATTATGGCCCCCGAAACCCTTTTTGGGAGGGGGTCTGTGGATGCGGGGGGGTTTTGGGTCATAGGTACCAAAAGGAAGGGGCCCTCATTTAACACAGTAAATTTCATAGGCTTGAGCCATTTTTTCATGTCGGGCCCAATACATAAGATTATGATCAGTAAATTTTTTATTAATGGCTCCCCATTATGCGGCCAAGGCAGCAGCTACTTTTCCTGGGGCCAGCAAAATTAAAGCATTATACTTTTTAAAAAAAAAACATATGTTTTTTCAATACATTAAAAAACAGATTTCACAAATTTTAAGGTTCCCCCTCAGGCCACACTCCACTCCCACATATGTCAACCAAAATCCTTTGGAACGTGTTTGCATAGTGCAATGTTATCGTGTGTTTTTTGCATTGTCTATGTTTGGTGCTTCACAGTCCCCGCTTTTCCCAAAAGGGGGTTTTTTTCTCCATTTGCTTTAGTTATTGATGTGGAAAAAATTTCCTTTAGTCATGGCTCTATGTAGTACTGGCACCTCCATATCTGTTCGGATGTGGGGACGTGAAGGACCTCTGTGGCGTCTTGGGGGTATGCTGGTTGTCCGGGGGGTGTGCGCCAGTATTTAAAAACAGACAGTTTGGTGCATTAACATATCAATACCCCCTATAAATACAGTATGATAAAGCCCAATTCTCTTTCCCTTTGAGCCAGAAGAGTTGACATGCTATATTAATATTTTTTTTGGGTTACACCAAGGGCCAGCCGTACGCTCTGTTTCGGGCCCAAAAGAAATTGACCACACGCTGACAGAGTCCGGTGGACAAAATGGGGCCTGTAGGCCGCCTTGTTGAAAGTACTGTTAAAGAAGGTAGAGCAGCCTTCATTATGGACTACTTTCCCATCTTCGCTAGTTTTTTATCAATATGTTTTGACCCTGACTTTACAATCCCCGGGGTTTCTCCAAGCAGTTTAGAAAAACCCCAATTTCCAAATTATTTATTACAAGATTTAGTTGAGGGTTTTGGGGTTTGTGAATGATTTTTCCCAATTCAAAGCTTTTAGTTTTTGAAAAATTTAGGACTAACTTTTTCCTTGCCCCCCACTCTGAAACGAACGCCCAATCTTTTTTAAGTGTTGCAGCATTTTAGTTGCTATAGTACTGACATGTACTGTGGGGAAGAGCGTTGTGCCCCGAAACCCAAAAGGGCGTGGGTTAATCCCGAGGGCCAAGGTAAAATCGTTGATGTGCCATTTTAAACAAGGGACTTAAAACCCCAATGCTCCTGTAGTCCTCTATAAATTTGCTAAATGACAAAAAAAAAACGTATAGGGTTGGTACCCCATAGACATGTCATTAGTAAAGATTGAAAAAAGTAAAGGGCCCGACGCGCCCCTGGGGGAATTCTTGATTCTCCCGGATTTTGTTGGAGAGGGCTTCCCTTAAAGAAACACCATTTTTGTTCTTTAGAAGGAACTATTTTTCCACAAAATAGCAGTGGGTGTAAAGCCATAACACATTCGTTTTCCAGCGCAGACTAGATCGAAAAATTCAAAAGCCGCACGAAGTCTACTAAACAGCCCCCCCAAAATTTTTATCATCAATTTTCTCAGCCCCAAACATCAGTCATTTGTTAATGCTGGCTTGTTTAATGTCCTTCCCTATAAGCATTCTGAAAGTTTGTGTCAATTGGTTTACTGTAAAATGCATTGATCTGGTCAAAAAACAATTGTTCCAAAAGTTTACTTTAAAGGGGTTGGGTAAAGTTTAATGGTCGGCCCCAATTTGAGCCAGTACAAAGGTTTGGCCCTTTTTATTCTTAGGTAGCGAAAAGACTTTTGTTCCCTCCCAGCCCCCCGGGGGGGAACCCCACTTTTTAGTAGGCTTAAAAATTTAAAATATGGCAAATAGGAGTGGAAAAAAATTTTCCGCCTCATCCTCAGTAAGTTCCATCCAAAATTTTCAGAAACCCCGGTGGCTTTTCATTTTTGATAGACAAAAATAATTAAATTTACCTCTTCCCCCACTCACCTTTGGAATTTAAAAAGACAATGGATGTGTAGTGGCAGCGTTTTTTTCGGCCCCTGTAAAAGCCAAATTTTTAAAACTTGCCCCAAAGAAAAAATAATTTTAAAATAGTTTGGGCCAAATCAGTTGGTTTTATGAGAAATGAGCATTTTGATTTAAGAATGTGGAGCTGAGTTTTTCTTTTTCCCCAAAAATTTAATTTTAAAAAAGGGCTCCAAAGCTTTTTTTTCCCCCCTTTACCCCCCCCAATTTCTTCCCTATCCAATTCGTTTTGTTACAGTCTTGTCCCAAACGCGCCCAATCCTGTAGGGCTGGGAGAGGGGGAAGGGGGGAGCCATGTGTTTCCCCGAAACAAAACCCTGCCAAGCCGCCCCCTGTTCTTGGGCACAATGCCCCCGCTTAATTGGGAAACCCCGCCGCCCCCAATGTTTCGGGGGGAAACACTGTACACCGGGGGGACTGGGTCAGTGTGCAGGCCCCCCAACCCCCCACAAAGGGGGTCGCTACAGCACGATTAAAGGGCAAGGAATCCTGGCGGGGCCCAAAAAATCCTCTAACCTGGACGACGCCCAGGCCAATTGTGCCCTTGCCTCATGGGGTCCCTGGTTGAGGCCCGCTGCGGGAAAAGCCCGGGATCGAACCAGGATCTGTAGGGGAAAAACAGCCTTTTAGACCGCCGCGCCAACTCGGGGAAACCCCCTTCCCGAAGCTTTTTACTATCCCTTCTTTTTTTCATTTATCTTTGTTTCATAGTGTAGTTTTCCCTTTTTTTTATTCAGTTTAAAATCATATGAATTTTTCAATTTGCCAGTTTTTAAATATGACTACCCATGGAAAATGGGGGGGGGGGGGATCTAACATTAAGGGAAAACCCCCTTTGAGATGTTTAGACATAAAAATCTTTTCAAAAATGATAGGAAAGGAGGAAGGTTTTTTATTCCAGTGAGAAATTGGGTAAGGTGAACCCCCGCCCCTCTTTGTTTTGCTCAACCCAGATGAGGCCCCAGACATGGTCTCAATGGGGATAGCTGAGCTTTACTACACCCGACTGTGGGGTAGTGGGCAGACTCCAATAAACCCGGCCCGGGGGTTAATAGCCCCAGTGCCGGGCCTTGTACCCCTCTCGTTGTGGGCCCAGAGGGTTTTTAGCCTTGTCTATGTTCCCCTTTGAAAAAGATGAGAGCACCCCTCCCAAACGGGGGATGGAGTCCGTCACTCCCAGCAGGCCCGGCCCTTGGTCCTGTCTGTGGGGAAATCCCCGAAAAAAAGGGCCAATTATCTAAAAATTCTATCCCTTTTGGGGAGGGGCCCCCGAAAACAGTTTTTAAACCC
Organism: Coregonus suidteri; assembly: GCA_036851935.1. Classification (NCBI taxonomy): domain Eukaryota; kingdom Metazoa; phylum Chordata; class Actinopteri; order Salmoniformes; family Salmonidae; genus Coregonus; species Coregonus suidteri. Next base: position 225,854 of record JAGTTL010000054.1, on the reverse strand, counting down.
GGATTTAGTTGGGAGGGCTGCCGGGGAGAGCCCCCATCACCCCTTCCTAAACGGGAGGGGCCAGAGAAATTACCGATGCCGACCATATTTGTAGCTGAAAATTTTCACACTGAAGCCCAAAGTTTTTTTTTTTTTTTTTTTTTTCAGGGGGACCTCTGACGTTTCATCCAACATTGTGGTGCCCGACAGGATAACAATATCCCATACCCCCTTACAAATCACCAGTTTGCCTTAGCCAGCACCATTTTTGGGTTAACCTTTTTTTGTTGGTAGCCCCGCCCCCGGGTTAAAACCCGCTTTCAAGATGTTTTTTTGGAGATTCTTTTTAAGTCTAAAAACGCCCCGGTAAGGAGTCACCAATGACTAAGGTTTTTAATTTTGGGCAGAGTAAGGTGGGAGGGGGTTCGGTGGTCAGAACCCATAAAGGGTGGAGGGAGAGACCTGAGGGAAAGGCCCCGGCCTATGACTCAGACTCCCTTGCTTAATGGGCAGAACCAGTTGAAAGTTTAAAAGTTTTGAATGAGTGACACCGGTTTAGCATGCCGACAAGGGGGTTTTCCCCCAGAAAGCCCTTTTAGAAAAATTGTCCCGGCTTTCGGGGACTGGCGGGCAGATTTTTCACTGTCTTTTACTTAAATGGTGGGACAGACGCTGTTTCATCCTTTCCCCACACTTAAATTGCCCCCCTTTTCCTAATGAAAGGGATCTGAAGCCCGTCCTTTGAAAAGGGTATCCCCACCCTAAAGGGTATTTTCCTGGATATTATGAGTACAGCGACGCAATTCGATGGCATAGTGTTAAGGTTTTACATAGGCTTTATTGGCTGGTGGAGGTTTTGTAGAACCCTGTCCAGAAAAGCCCTCCCCCGGGGGTTAAAAAATGAATGAAAAAAAATGAGCAAAGGAAAAAAAATAAGGGAAAATTTGGGAAATGTTTAAAAGTAAAAAAAGAAAAGTTTTGGGAGATACCAAAATAGCAACCAAAAAAGCCCCAAAAAGCATGGAGACAAGTCCGGGAAATTGAGGGTGGAGCAATTTGGGCGGGGGCACTCAAGGCGTAAACGCTTTGCTGTGGCTTCAAAGGGCGTTGTCCTGTTTGGGAAAAAAAACCTTCGCCCCACTCTGAGTCCTGAGCGCCCCCTAAACAGGTTTTTATCCCCAAGGATCTCTGTCTTTTCTTCACCGTAGGGATGGGTGCCAGGTTTTCCCCCCAGTGTGGGCGTTGGCCCTTCATGCCAAAAAAGTTCAAACTTGGTTTAAACAGACCAAAATAATTTTGTTGGCCGAAGGGGTCTTTAGGTTTCCCTTTTTGGGAAACTCCCAAAAGGGCGTCATGTGCCTTTTCCCCGAGGGGTGGCTTCCCCTCTGGCCCCCTCTACCATAAAGGCCCTGTTGGTGGATTGCCCCGCAGAGGGGTTTTTTCCTTTTTGGAAGGTTTTTCCCATTCCACAGCGGAACTCTAGAGCTCTTCAGAGAGACCATCATGTTCTTGGGCACCTCCCTGACCAAGGGCCCTTCTCCCCGTTGCTTTTTAGTTTGGCCCGGGCGGGCCCGCTCTAGGAAAAAGTCCCTTTGGGGGTTCCAAAAATGCCCTTTTATTTTAAAAATGATGGAAGGGTTGTGTTCTTTGGGGACCTTTAATGCTGCAGAAATGTTTGGGAACCCCCCCCAGACTCGTACCCGAAAACAACCTTCTTGGGGCCTTTCCCCACAATTTCCCTTTAACCCCATTTTCTTGGTTTTGCTCTGGGCATGGCTGTCAACTGTGGGAAAACCCCTTTTATAGACAGGTGTGTGCTTTTCCAAATCATGTCAATCAATTTTAATTTAACCCCAGGTGGGACCCAATCAAATTGTAGAAAAATCTAAAAAGGGTGATCATGGAAAAAAGGATGCACCCGAGCTCAATTTTGAGTCCCCATAGCAAAGGGTTTTGAATAATTTAAATAATTTATTTATGTTTTTAAAAAGTTTTTTAAATTTGCCCCCAAAATTTTTTTAAAAAATGTTTTTTGCCCTGTCATTATGTTGTGTAGATTGCCGAGGAATTGTTTTAAATTTTAATTTTTTTTTAGAATAAGGCGTAACAAAAGTGGAAAAAGTTTTTAATTGGGTCTGAATGCCCCTTTCCCAAGGCCACCCCCGTGAAGCTGTCGGGTAACAGAAGCAACCCTGTAGCTAACTTACTGTTGAAAAATTTGTTTTATTTTTAGTCCCCACAAAACACGTAGCTAGCTAAAGGGATGGGAGGTAGCAGGTGCAGATTGTTTAAAAAAATGTAGGATTTAAATAGGCGGGGGTCATTTTAAAGGAAAAACAAAAACACCCCACATTTTAACCTAACCCCAACCTAACCCTAACCCCCCAACCCTAAACCCCAACCCAACCCTAACCAACCCCAGAAGCCCTTTACCCATTCGCCATTTTTTAAAGCCCCTTGTGGCTGTGAAATCCAAAGTGTGGGAGCAAATTCATCCCGACATTTAAAAGCCCTACTCGAAATTTTCTTTGAAATTTACCAAAACCCCTAAAACGTTTAAATGACATACTTTAGAAGTGTCTGTTTTATTGCCCCTTGTTTTCCCCCAGTCTTTTATTTTTGGTTTGGATCCCCATTTTCAAAATTTACAGCTTTATGAACAGCCCCGTTTGTCAAAACCGAAACTGAGTATGACATCCCCCAGCATTTAAAAATATAAAACTTTTTTTTTTTGTGTTACTCCTTTCTATTTAGGGAGAAAGTATGGATTTGGAACCAAAGGCCCCCCTGTGTGTTTTTGCAACTTTTTAAAACTAGAGGGCAGAATATCTAAAAGTAAATGTTCATCCCGTATAAACTGTGATGTAGTCCCCCATGTATTACATCGATAGTGGGGGGTTTTTGGGTTTTAGTAGGGGTGTAGTCAGGGGCCCTAACTAGGGGTTTTATTTTTTTGTGAGGTCTGGAAGGGAAAAACAGGAAAATTTTAAAAATAATTTTCTGTATTTTTTTATACAATTAAAAAAAAACGTTAAAAGCTATTTGAAAAAACAAACAAAAAAAAGCAAAAAAGACCAAAAAACCCCTTTTCATATGACTGCCCCGTAGGTGAATTCACCTCCCCTTTCCCCCCCCCCCTTTTTTTACTAAAAATAGCCCCAAATTTGTAAAATTGTAAGGGTATACCCCCGAAAGGAGGGGAAAAATGAGAAAAAGACTCACACTGACTTTTTAGCCCTCAGTGAGGTTTAGTAATGATACATTGCCCTACAATTTTCAACCCCTTTAAAGATATCTTTTTCCAAATTTTGTAGGGTCACATTTGTATTCCTAGTTTACTAACAAGCTCTGCACAAACTACATCAATGGAGCACATGTCACACCCTGGTCGGGGGACTCTATTTTTGAGCCAGGGTGTGTAGTTTCTATGTGTTTTTTTTTTTTCTATGCGTGTTCATATTGTATTTCTATTTTGGCCCAGTGGGGTTTCCAATCAGGGGGAAAACGAGGTCAGCTGTGGTGGTTGCCCTTGTTTGGGAAACCATATTTAAACAGTCTTTTTTCCATTCGTTTTTTGGGGGGATCTTTTTTCCGTTTGGTTTTTTCCTTTTTGGTTATGTTAAACGTAGGGGCTGACGTTTCGTTTTGTTGTTTTGTTGTTCCTTTATCATGAAGATATAAAGAATAAAATGTTGTTCATCACGCTGCGCCCCGGGCTACTCCATACGCGATGTGACAGAAGATCCCACCATACTGGACCAAGAGGTGTCCAAGGAGCAGGCAGATGGACATGGGAGGAAGTGCCGGGGGAAAAGGGGCGGGGGAGTTGGCGATGGCCCAGGTTTGGGAAATGGGTCCTGGAGGAAGCTCGGGGGGAAAAGGGGCCCGGGCTAGGATAAGGCCCGGCGAGAGAGGAGCAACGGCGTCAAACCAGGTGGGCGCCGGGGGGGACGAAGGCAACCCAAAAAAAAATTTTTGGGGGGGGCACACGGCAGGGGGGCCCCGGGGGCAGGGGCGCCACAGGGCGATTTTTGGGGAGGAGGCCACCGGGTTTGGGGGGCCAAAAAGGGAGGTTGGCGGGGGGCCCGGGGGAGAGAGAGCCAAATCCCCGTACTCAGGCATGGCAGCATGGGACTGGGCGGTTTTGCGGTAGCGGAGCTCTACTGTGCACGAGGGTCGGCATAGTCCCGGGAGCCTGTGCGAGCACCCAGAGTGTCTGGAAGGTGGGCATGCAGCCCGGACGGAGGTTTTTATGGGAAAAAACTGTACCAAGTTAGCTAGCCCGAATAAAATATGTTAGTCTATTCCCAGAAAAAATTTAACCGCTGTAGTTACAACAATTTTTAGTTTCTGAAGGGAAGTTTGGGGGAGTTTATTTGGGTGTTTCAGTGAAATGTAAGTGAGGGGGGCCCCGCTCTCTCGCTTTTCCCCGAGTTTAGTTCATTTATTCCGATTCCTTTGATTATTGTAGCCCTTTTCGTAGCCCGTCAAATATGTGCTGTTAACCCTGTTCTCTCCTCTCGCACAGGGTATACAAAGCCTCACACTGCTGCCCCCCTCTAACCTGGTGGTCCCTGCACCACGACCCACGTGGAGTTTCCCGGCTCCCGGGAGCCTCGAACTCCGTT
>JAGTTL010000054.1:150460-220747 GCA_036851935.1 Coregonus suidteri | reverse complement strand
AACAGGGGGGAAAAAAAGTTTTTTAGTCAGAAAAAAATTGGGAAAGTTTTTCCATTTTAAAAAAAGATGAGAGGGGCCCTTTGTAATTTTTATCATAATTACACTAAAATATGACAGAAAAAATGTAATTTTTTCTCCAAAATTTCCCCCATTTTTGGGATTTTTAATGAATCTTTTTGCAAATGATGGTGGAAAAAAATTTATTTGGTCAATAACAACGTTTCCAAATTTTTGTTAAAATCCCCTTTTTTGGGCAAGCCCAGGAAAACCCGTTTTCTTAATTTTCAAAAAGGGTTTTTTCAAACATTTTGTTTGGTTTTTTTGGCCCTTTTCCTCCATGCAGATTCCTCTAGAGCAGTGATGTTTTGGGGCTGCCCGCGGGGCAACACGACTTTAAACTCCCCCCAAAAGATTTTCTAGGGGGTTGAGATCGGGAGACGGGCAGGCACTCCAGGCCCCTTTAAAAATGCTTCTACAAACCCACTCCTTCGTTGCCCTGGCGGTTTTTTGTTTTGGGTTTCATTTTCATGCTGAAAACCCCCGCCACGTTTAAAACTTAAATTTGGCCCTTGCTGATGGAAGGAGGTTTTCACGAAAAATCTCACGATACATGGCCCCATTCATTTTTTCCCTTTTACCGATCACGCCCCTGGTCCCTTTGCGAAAAAACCCCCAAAAGGCATGATGTTTCCCCCCCCCAGGCTTAACAGTGGTATGGGTTTTTTGGGGATGCAATCGGGCATTTTTTGTCCTAAAACCCGAAGGAGTTGATTTTTAAAACCAAAAAAAGTTTTTTTTGGGTTTTCATCTGACCTTGACATTCCCCCAACCTCTTTTTGGATCTAAAATGGTCTAGAAACCTTCAGACGGGCCTGGACATGTACGGGCCCTTAAGGGGGGGGCCCACGCCCTGGCACTGAAAGGATTTGGGGCCCCTGGCAGCGAAAGTTTTTGTTACCAAAGGTAGGCTTTTTTACTTTGGCCCCAGTTTCTCTGCAGGTCTTTCAAAAAGGCCCCCCCTTTGGGGTTTTGGGGTTTTTTGGCTATTTTCTTGTGACTTTTGCCCCACGGGGTGAGAATTTGCGTGGACCCCCAGATCAAAGGGAGATATCATTTGGTCTTGTAGCCCTTCCATTTCCTAATAATTGCTCCCACAGTTGATTTCTTAAACCCAAAGCCCCCTTACCTTTTGCAGTTCATTTCCAGCTGGGGGCAGGTCTAAAATTTTTTTTCTCGTGTCTTTGACGCTTTTTGGGGCTTGGCCATAGTGGAGTTTGGAGTGTGACTGTTTGAGGTTGTGGACAGGTGTCTTTTATACTGATAACAAGTTCAAACAGGTGCCATTAATACAGGTAACGAGTGGAGGACAGAGGAGCCTCTTAAAGAAGAAGTTACAGGTCTGTGAGAGCCAGAAATCTTGCTTGTTTGTAGTGACCAAATACTTATTTTCCACCATAATTTGCAAATAAATTCAAAAAAAATCCTACAATGTGATTTTCTGGTTTTTTTTTCCCTCATTTGTCACTTTATACTACATTAGTACTAAATATATAACCGCTGTACTTCATTACTACTAAAGATAAAACCCCTGTACTACATTACTACTACAGATAAAACCTCTATACTTCATTACTACTACAGATAAAACCACTGTATTACATTACTACTACAGATAAAATCACTATACTACATTACTACTACAGATAAAATAATTGTACTACATTACTACTACAGATAAAACCCCTGTACTACATTACTACTACAGATAAAACCTCTATACTACATTAGTACTACATATATAACTGCTGTACTTCATTACTACTACAGATACAACCACTATACTACGTTACTACTACAGATAAAACCACTGTATTACATTTACTACTACAGATAAAACCACTGTACAACATTACTACTACAGATAAAACCGCTGTACTTAATTATTACTACAGATAAAACCACTGTACTACATTACACCTACAGATAAAACCCATGTACTACATTACCACTACAGATAAAACTACTATACTACATTAGTACTAAATATATAACCGCTGTACTACATTACTACTACAGATAAAACCACTATACTACATTACTACTACAGATAAAACCACTGTAATACATTACTACTACAGACAAAACCTCTGTACTTCATTACTACTACAGATAAAACCACTGTATTACATTACTACTACAGATAAAATCACTATACTACATTACTACTACAGATAAAATAATTGTACTACATTTCCACTGTTGATGAAACCCACTGTACTACATTACTACTACAGATAAAACCACTGATGTCCAGCTTTTTTTTTCTAATTTGAAAATAATAAATATTAATAAGAAAAATGTATATTTTGTACACAACAAAGAAAGTAAATGACGCGTCAACATCTAAATATTACTCCCAGCTTTGATCAAAGCTCAGAACACTTATATGATTGATCTGACTGAGTTCTAATCGGTCGTGTCTCTTTTTTTAATAAAACAATTTTAGGGGGTAGATCAGCTTTAATATTGCAGAAAGATTGTAACTTCCATCAATGTAATTGCCTGCATCATTTCCAATCCCCAATATGTAATTTTTTTCCCTCGCATTTATATATATATATATACACATTGTCACGATCGAAGGAGGAGGACCAAGGCGCAGCGTGATATTCGTACATATTTATTTTATTAAGTGCACACAATAAACAAAACAACAAACGATAACGTGACGTCCTAGGTCTAACACAACCAACACAGAACAAGATCCCACAACTACTGTGGGAAAACAGCCTGTCTAAATGTGGTTCCCAATCAGAGACAACCAGCAACAGCTGACACTCGTTGCCTCTGATTGAGAACCACGCTGGCCAACATAGAAATAGAACAACTAGAATCTACAACACAGAACACAAACACATAGAATCTACAGACCCTGGCTCAACATATAGAGTCCCCAGAGCCAGGGTGTGACAGTACCCCCCCCCAAAGGCGCGGGCCTAAACATAAACCAAACAGGGGAGGGCTGGGTGGGCATTCCTCCTCGGAGGCGGTTCCGGCTCCGGGCTTGACCACCACCCTCCAACAATCCCCCCGTAGCGCCCCTTGTCCGGTCTGGCTCCGCTGGCTGGAGCTGGACTGGACATCGTAGGAGCGGTTTGCTTAGGCTCCGGTGTGGAGCAGCTGACCGGTACCTGACCAGGCACCGGTGACCCAGGCACGGGTTGTGCCGGACTGACGACGCGCACCCCTGGCTTGGTGCGTGGAGCAGGAACGGGCCGGACCGGGCTGACGATGCGCACCCCTGGCTTGGTGCGTGGAGCAGCAACGGGCCGGACCGGGCTGACGATGCGCACCCCTGGCTTGGTGCGGGAGCAGGAACGGGCCGTACCGGGCTGACGATGCGCACCCCTGGCTTGTTGCATGGAGCAGGAACGGGCCATACCGGGCTGACGATGCGCACGCCCTGGCTTGGTGCGGGGAGCAGGAACAGGCCGTACCGGGCTGACGATGCGCACTCCTGGCTTGGTGCGTGGAGCAGGAACGGGCCGTACCGGGCTGACGATGCGCACCCCCTGGCTTGGTGCGTGGAGCAGGAACGGGCCGTACCGGGCTGACGACGCGCACCATTGGCGGTGCGGGGAGCAGGAACAGGCCGGACCGGACTGGTGACACACACCACTTGCTTGGTGTGAGGAGCGGGACTGGGTTTCTTCATAACCCTCCGCTCCCTCAGCTGCCTACACAGTTCCTCTCGCCGTGCCTCTACTCTCTCCTTCTCCCTTATCGCCTCCAGTAGCTCCACCCTCTGGACCAATAGCCCCCTTAACCTGGTGGCCTCCTCTCCTATTCTCCCGATACGCCCTGTGGCAGCCTCCTGCTGCCCCGTCGCCCATGCCGTGTGCCCCCCCCCAAAAATGATTTGGGGTTGCCTCTCGTCCGTCCGACTACGACACTGTTGACGCCGTTGCTCCTCTCTCCGGCGCGCCTCCACCGTCTCTTCCCACGGACGCCGATCCATCCCGGCCTGTATCTCCTCCCAAGTCCAGGACCCTTTCCCGTCCAATATCTCCTCCCATGTCCAGGCTGCTTGGTCCTGGAGTAGTGGGATCTTCTGTCACTATCGTCGAAGGAGGAGGACCAAGGCGCAGCATGATATTCGTACATACTTATTTTATTAAGTGCACACAATAAACAAAACAACAAACGATAACGTGACGTCCTAGGTCTAACACAACCAACACGGAACAAGATCCCACAACTACTGTGGGAAAACAGCCTGTCTAAATGTGGTTCCCAATCAGAGACAACCAGCAACAGCTGACACTCGTTGCCTCTGATTGAGAAACACTCTGGCCAACATAGAAATAGAACAACTAGAATCTACAACACAGAACACAAACACATAGAATCTACACACCCTGGCTCAACATATAGAGTCCCCAGAGCCAGGGTGTGGCACACATTCACATACAGTGGGGAAAAAAAGTATTTAGTCAGCCACCAATTGTGCAAGTTCTCCCACTTAAAAAGATGAGAGAGGCCTGTAATTTTCATCACAGGTACACGTCAACTATGACAGACAAAATGAGGGAAAAAAATCCAGAAAATCACATTGTAGGATTTTTAATGAATTTATTAGCAAATTATGGTGGAAAAATAAGTATTTGGTCAATAACAAAAAGTTTCTCAATACTTTGTTATATACCCTTTGTTGGCAATGACACAGGTCAAACGTTTTCTATAAGTCTTCACAAGGTTTTCACACATTGTTGCTGGTATTTTGGCCCATTCCTCCATGCAGATCTCCTCTACAGCAGTGATGTTTTGGGGCTGTCGATGGGCAACACAGACTTTCAACTCCCTCCAAAGATTTTCTATGGGGTTGAGATCTGGAGACTGGCTAGGCCACTCCAGGACCTTGAAAATGCTTCTTACAAAGCCACTCCTTCGTTGCCCGGGCGGTGTGTTTTGGATCATTGTCATGCTGAAAGACCCAGCCACGTTTCATCTTCAATGCCCTTGCTGATGGAAAGGAGGTTTTCACTCAAAATCTCACGATACATGGCCCCATTCATTCTTTCCTTTACACGGTTCGGTCGTCCTGGTCCCTTTGCAGAAAAAAAAACAGCCCCAAAGCATGATGTTTCCACCCCCATGCTTCACAGTAGGTATGGTGTTCTTTGGATGCAACTCAGCATTCTTTGTCCTCCAAACACGACAAGTTGAGTTTTTACCAAGAAGCTATATTTTGGTTTCATCTGACCATATGACATTCTCCCAATCCTCTTCTGGATCATCAAAATGCACTCTAGCAAACTTCAGACGGGCCTGGACATGTACTGGCTTAAGCAGCGGGACACGTCTGGCACTGCAGGATTTGAGTCCCTGGCGGCGTAGTGTGTTACTGATGGTAGGCTTTGTTACTTTGGTCCCAGCTCTCTTTAGGTCATACACTAGGTCCCCCCGTGTGGTTCTGGGATTTTTGCTCACCGTTCTTGTGATCATTTTGATCCCACGGGGTGAGATCTTGCGTGGAGCCCCAGATCGAGGGAGATTATCAGTGGTCTTGTATGTCTTCCATTTCCTAATAATTGCTCCCACTGTTGATTTCTTCAAACCAAGCTGCTTACCTATTGCAGATTCAGTCTTCCCAGCCTGGTGCAGGTCTACAATTTTGTTTCTGGTGTCCTTTGACAGCTCTTTGGTCTTGGCCATAGTGGAGTTTGGAGTGTGACTGTTTGAGGTTGTGGACAGGTGTCTTTTATACTGATAACAAGTTCAAACAGGTGCCATTAATACAGGTAACGAGTGGAGGACAGAGGAGCCTCTTAAAGAAGAAGTTACAGGTCTGTGAGAGCCAGAAATCTTGCTTGTTTGTAGGTGACCAAATACTTATTTTCCACCATAATTTGCAAATAAATTCATTAAAAATCCTACAATGTGATTTTCTGGATTTTGTTTCTCAATTTGTCTGTCATAGTTGATGTGTACCTATGATGAAAATTACAGGCCTCTCTCATTTTTTTAAGTGGGAGAACTTGCACAATTGGTGGCTGAGTAAATCCCTCCTGAGATGTGTGCAAATCTGGTGGCCAACTACAAGAAACGTCTGACCTCTGTGATTGCCAACAAGGGTTTTGCCACCAAGTACTAAGTCATGTTTTGCAGAGGGGTCAAATACTTATTTCCCTCATTAAAATGCAAATCAATTTATAACATTTTTGACATGCGTTTTTCTGGATTTTTTTGTTGTTATTCTGTCTCTCACTGTTCAAATAAACCTACCATTAAAATTATAGACTGATCATGTCTTTGTCAGTGGGCAAAAGTACAAAATCAGCAGGGGATGAAATACTTTTTTCCCTCACTGTAAGTCTCATATTGAAGGTGAATAAATGTTTATTCCTGTTTAATGAACATCACACAGGTGTGCCAACTGTAATATACTGTATATCCCTATTCCTGTATAACGAACATCACACAGGTGTGCCAACTGTAATATACTGTAGACCCTAACCTAACCCTAACCCTACTGTAATATACTGTATATCATAGACTGAAGAATGGAACAAATAGGCTGTGTTTAGAGGCAGCTTTTGTTAAGACTTCAGTGCGGCTTTTGACATTATCGATCAAATCAAATTATATTGGTCACATCCACGTTTGTAGCAGATGTTAATGCAGGTGTAGCGAAATGCTTGTGCTTTTAGCTCCGACAGTGCAGTAATATCTAACAAGTAATATCTAACAATTTCACAACATATACCCAATACACACAAATCTGAGTAAGGAATGGAATTAAGAATATATACAGTGCCTTGTAAAGTATTCACCCCCTTCGGCATTTTTCTTATTTTGTTGCATTACAACCTGTCATTTAAATTGATTTTTATTTGGATTTCATGTAATGGACATACAGAAATTTGTCGGAATTGGTGAAGTGAAATTTAAAAAATAACTTGTTTCAAATAATTCTAAAAAATAAATAACGGAAAAGTGGGGTGTGCATATGTATTCACCCCCTTTGCTATGAAGCCCCTAAATAAGATCTGGTGCAACCAATTACCTTCAGAAGTCACAGAATTAGTTAAATAAAGTCCACCAGTGTGCAATCTAAGTGTCACATGATCTCAGTTTACATACACCTGTTCTGAAAGGCCCCAGAGTCTGCAACACCACTAAGCAAGGGGCACCACCAAGCAAGCGGCACCATGAAGACCAAGGAGCTCTCCAAACAGGCCAGGGACAAAGTTGTGGAGAAGTACAGATCAGGGTTGGGTTATGAAAAATGATCCCAAACTTTGAACATCCCACGGAGCACCATTAAATCCATTATTAAAAAATGGAAAGAATATGGCACCACAACAAACCTGCCAGGAGAGGGCCGCCCACCAAAACTCACGGACCAGGCAAGGAGGGCATTAATCAGAGAGGCAACACAGAGAGCAAAGATAACCCTGAAGGAGCTAAACAGCTCCACAGTGGAGATTGGAGTTTCTGTCCATAGGACCACTTTAAGCTGTACACTCCACAGAGCTGGGCTTTACGGAAGAGTGGCCAGAAAAAAAGCCAACAAGGCAGCACAACTGTCCCTTGGATGTACACAGAGAGCTAACATGAATAATATGCTTGTCAATCTCTCCTGGCTCAAAGTGGAGGAGAGATTGACTTCATCACTACACCGATCTGTCTATTTGAACTACTGGCACACAGCTCAGACACCCATGCATACCCCACAAGACATGCCGCCAGAGGTCTCTTCACAGTCCCAAGTCAGAACAGATTATGGGAGGCACACAGTACTACATAAAGCCATGACTACATGTAACTCTATTCCACATCAAGTAACTCATGCCAGCAGTAAAATTAGATTTAACCCTAACCTTCCTGAACAGGGGCAACTTGTGGTCCTCTGTAGCTCAGCTGGTAGAGCACGGCGCTTGTAACGCCAAGGTAGTGGGTTCGATCCCCGGGACCACCCATACACACAAAAAAAAAAAATGTATGCACGCATGACTGTAAGTCGCTTTGGATAAAAGCGTCTGCTAAATGGCATATTATTATTTATTATTATTATTATTATTATTATAACTGTGAAGAGAGACACAACCACAGGCACAGACACATGCATACACACACACAATAACATACGCACTATACACACACATACACATTGATTTTGTGTTGTACATATGTGGTAGTGGAGTAGTGGCCTGAGGGCACACACTTAATATGTTGTGAAATCTGTTGTGAATGTATTGTAATGTTTTAAAAATTGTATAACTGCCTTAATTTTGCTGGACCCCAGGAAGAGTAGGTGCTGCCTTGGCAGGAACTAATGGGGATCCATAATAAATACAAATACAAGTCTAATCTTTTTTTCTACTAATTGGTATTTTGACCAATCAGATCAGCTCTGAAAAAGAGCTGATGAGAATAAGATTGATGTCATTGGTCAAAAGAATTGGGCTGCCTGTCTAAACGCAGCCAGGGAAAAGTGAATATAAGTCAGTTGTTGTGTTCGTAGCAGTTTGTATGAATAAGTGGTTACATACAGCACATGTTAAATATCTATGAGACAGAGATCAGGAGACTCTGGCGTGTACTCAAAGAGAAGGTACCACTGAAGGCCCCAGTATTCAGGCAGTCACCAGAGACTGTCATCAAAGAGAAGGACCACTGAATGCCCCAGTATTCAGGCAGGCAGCTTGGTAGCCGGGTAGCCATGATTAGCTGTTCAGGAGTCTTATGGCTTGGGGGTAGAAGCTGTTGAGAAGTCTGGGAAGGTACCACTGAAGGCCCCAGTATTCAGGCAGGCACCCAGAGACTGTCATCAAAGAGAAGGTACCACTGAAGGCCCCAGTATTCAGGCAGTCACCAGAGACTGTCATCAAAGGGAAGGTACCACTGAAGGCCCCAGTATTCAGGCAGGCAGCATGAAGCAGATGATGTCACACAAGAGACTGTCATCAAAGGGAAGGTACCACTGAATGCCCCAGTATTCAGGCAGGCAGCTTGGTAGCCGGGGTAGCCATGATTAGCTGTTCAGGAGTCTTATGGCTTGGGGGTAGAAGCTGTTGAGAAGTCTGGGAAGGTACCACTGAATGATCCAGTATTCAGGCAGGCAGCATGAAGCAGATGATGTCACCAGAGACTGTCATGAAAGGGAAGGTACCACTGAAGGCCCCCAGTATTCAGGCAGGCAGCATGAAGCAGATGATGTCACCAGAGACTGTCATCAAAGGGAAGGTACCACTGAAGGCCCCAGTATTCAGGCAGGCAGCATGAAGCAGATGATGTCACCAGAGACTGTCATCAAAGGGAAGGTACCACTGAATGCCCCAGTATTCAGGCAGGCAGCATGAAGCAGATGATGTCACCAGAGACTGTCATCAAAGGGAAGGTACCACTGAATGCCCCAGTATTCAGGCAGGCAGCTTGAAGCAGATGATTAGCTGTTTCAGGAGTCTTATGGCTTGGAGGTAGAAGCTGTTGAGAAGTCTGGGAAGGTACCACTGAAGGCCCCAGTATTCAGGCAGGCAGCATGAAGCAGATGATGTCACCAGAGACTGTCATCAAAGGGAAGGTACCACTGAAGGCCCCAGTATTCAGGCAGGCAGCATGAAGCAGATGATGTCACCAGAGACTGTCATCAAAGGGAAGGTACCACTGAATGCCCCAGTATTCAGGCAGGCAGCTTGGTAGCCGGGTAGCCATGATTAGCTGTTCAGGAGTCTTATGGCTTGGGGGTAGAAGCTGTTGAGAAGTCTGGGATGGTACCACTGAATGACCCAGTATTCAGGCAGGCAGCATGAAGCAGATGATGTCACCAGAGACTGTCATCAAAGGGAAGGTACCACTGAAGGCCCCAGTATTCAGGCAGGCAGCATGAAGCAGATGATGTCACCAGAGACTGTCATCAAAGGGAAGATACCACTGAAGGCCCCAGTATTCAGGCAGGCAGCATGAAGCAGATGATGTCACCAGAAGACTGTCATCAAAGGGAAGGTACCACTGAAGGCCCCAGTATTCAGGCAGGCAGTATGAAGCAGATGATGTCACCAGAGACTGTCATCAAAGGGATGGTACCACTGATGCCCCAGTATTCAGGCAGGCAGCTTGAAGCAGATGTGTCACCATCCCAGGTCCTTGTCAGTGGCCTGATGGGGAGATAACAATAAATGCACTATGTACGTTTCACCACCAAAGCTGTGTTAGCATTTACTGAACATATTGCTGAACAATCCAAACCACTTTGTTAGTGTCATTGATATAAATGGGCAATTCAAATACAATATCCAGTTCATAAGCATTGACTGTAATACCTCTAGGGTCCTGTGGTGGTCTGGCAGAATGTTGCTTTCTAGTGATCTCCACCTGAAATGCAATAACAAACATGAATAACAATAAGCCTAGGCAGTAACTTGGCTAGCTAGGCTAATTAAACACTCATGTAAATGTGCACATCAGCCAAATGATACCCAACCAATACAGCTTACTAGTCTATTTGCAGTGAAACTGGGAGGGGCATTTTTCTTGCCAACTTTTTCACTCACCTATTAATCAATGAACAGGCAGTGGAATGAAGAAGTTTGACAAGTATTCAAAAGTCAGTAACAAGTTTTTAAATATAGCTAGCAAATATTTGTATTTTCTAGAAACCTAGCTAACATTAGCTACACTGCAGTGATGGTGTTGGGAGTTAGCTAGCTAGCTTTCCCCCAGCAGTTTAAATTTAGCTAGCTGACTAGCTAGCTAATAGCATTTATAATCAACTTTATCAATCAGATGTTTAACTAGCAAATATATTTGTTTTGCCCCTCGCATGTAAAGCTGCCTGATAAAGCTAGACAGTTGATATTAAAGTAGGGTGAATATCTGAGGCCAGCTAGCTAACGCAATAACAGCTGTCAATGCAATGGCTGATCTGGAGTTCATCTAAAATGTTCCATTATATTTACATGTTAGTAATTTAGCAGACGTTCTTATCCAGAGCAACTTACAGTTAGTGAGTGCATACATTTTTATTTTATTTTCATACTGGCCCCCCATGGCCCTTAAGAGAGTCATAGTTGCTCCCACCGTTTACCCTCGCTTCATTGAATTTCTGCACTTGACATGAAAAGCCTCGGTCAAGCGAGGCTCGTCTCCTTTGAATATCAGACCTTTGACATTCAGTTGATCCGCTTGGCGGGACTGGACCCTTTTCCGGCTTACAGACTGGCCATCAGTTGTCCTGGGAGTCATCAATGTGCTACACACTACTTGCCGGATTGAGATCGCCAAGGACTAGCGCTACTGTATCTGGAGCACCAACAGCTAGGGTGGACATCCGTTTCCTACAGCTTGTCTCCGTCTGGAACCGTGAGAGACCTGAGGGCAATATAACAAAGGGGATTATTCGACCGGTCATCGAAATAACCGGTAGCGTCCTCAGCTGTTTGTATGAAGATGTTATGATTTTATGTTCGTTTTATGCTTATGTGATACTTGTTACCGTTCCTGCCCCTCGCACCTTACCATGTGCACGTGTATCTGTCAGTATGGCTGGCCGTGTGTCATGTTTGGAGGGCACCTTCATTATCGTGTCTTCCCTTGTATACTCCCTTCGGCCTGCACCGTCGTCGTCGTGCCCTTTAATTAGGCGACGGCCAAAGTGGTCTCTCAGTAGTGTTTGGGGTTTTCGTTGTTAGGAGTATCCAGGAATATCAAGCCCACCTGACCTGATGCGGCCCCGGGTGTTTTTTTCACCCTCATCACTCAGGGCCTCTTCCTCTAGCCGGTCAGCATGGAATAATTCTCTCACCAGATCTATGGAGTAGAGCAGGACTCTCCGGCTTACCAGCTTTGCAAATGTCGTTATTCGTGACTGTGATACTCCCATTGCTCGCAGCACCTCGTTGTTGCGTGTTGGCCACTTGCCCCTGGCGCCCTACAGGAATCTGTAGAATGTGATCTTGTTCACCTCCGGAAGCTTTTTAAGAATCGCTGGAGCAGTTGGGAGATAGTGTGCAATCTTTTGAGATCTAGCCACCTCGAGGGTGTCAAAGGCGGCTTCATATCGCACGGTAACATCGACCACCAAAGCTGTGGCTTTTTTCACGAATATCAAGTCTGGTTTCCTCAGTTTCTTTGGAAAAGATACGTATCTCCTTGATAACGTTCCATCCGTTGCTTTCGGCTTCCGTTACCAATAGGTCACACACCTTGTTGTGTCTATTTATGCGTGCTCCTTGGATTGCCGGTCATTGACCCAGGATGTGTGAGCAAGATTTGTACGGGGCTGGACTGTGCCTGCAAGAGGAGTCCATCTCCGGCCTTCCTCTTGCGAGCATCTCACTCGTGGGATAAACGTTGGCTCTCAACTTAAGCCCATCGATGTACTGGCCTTGCTTGAATCCCACTGTTGAGGGATTTGCCAACCAAGTATTGCTGGTCTTGTCATTGCCAAATGCCAGCGTCCCTATGCCTTGGGTTGCCAGGCTGATCCATTTCCGCATTTCCTCCTGCCTCCAATCACACGGGATTGGGCACCGCGGCGTCACAGAGTTATCCTCCGAGTGCACTCGTCCGCAGAGTGCCACAGCCGGTGGATCCTTCTGGCCTGGATCGATGGAATCTGGCGTGCCATTTTCACAATGCCCAGCCCCCCGTCTCAGTGTTTTGTGTACAGCAGCCCGTTACAGGTGCTCGGGGGGAGGTGGAGCCATTCCTTTATTGCCCTTCTTATCATTCCATTGATTTTTGTCAGGTCAGCCAACTTTAGGTTGCCGTGGTCAGCTTTGTAGATCAACCTCGGTACAGCAAAGTAGTTCAACATGATAAGCAAACTACTTTCATGCCTTTTCACAAAAAAAATCGACGATTACTTTCAAGTAGATCATTTTAGTTTCATTTACCTCATCCTCTCTTGCACATGTGGGTAGCTACTTCCTGAGATTTGATTGATGGAATAATCCAGCCAATGGTTAGGTGGCTGTGGTTTTGGCAGAGAGAACTGATTGGTCAAGAGTAAAAGGTCCTGCCCTAGAGCGCAAATAAATGTTTTACTTGTGAATATCTTTCTACAAACGTACAAAACTTTTTTACAAGCTTATGAATCTCTTGTAAAGTGACATCGGTGAAAGAACTCAGAGCGCGCACCGATTCAAAATCTGCAAATGTATTTTTGATTCACAGCAGAATATTCATACTCATAAATGGACTTGTAATAATTCTGAAAATAAATTATACTTGCACATTTCATTGACTGTATTCAAATGTCAAGATACAAGTTTGCGACCATTGTTAAATCTTTCACACATGATACAAGCTTACGAAATTAAATTACACATTTGTGATTCATACTTGCAACCATTAGTCTTAATGTGCGACCACAAAATTCTAAACACAAACTCACGTAGTTCTGTCATCATTATAATCCCATAGTTTGATGGCACAAGCAGTGAGATGCAATTATGAAAGTATTCAATTTATGAACTGTGATGGAATATTATAATTAAATTGGTTTTAGACTAATTTACAAATGTAATGAAGGATAGGGAAATTGCTAAATAAACATCATTTTTTAATTCTTTACCACCAAACTAACTCTGCTCCATGTGCATGCATTGGGTGTGCATGATGCAGCTCATAGTCCATATTCCCAATTCAAAAAAGGCACAGGTAAACAAAGTGCTCAAAAGTAGTTCATTCTGTAGCCTATTTTGGAGAAATAACAGCTGGCTGATACAGAAACATTTCTTCAGCATTCCGGCAAGATCTTTACTTTGATGAGTAACGAAAGTATTGAATCTAGTCACTAAACAAATTGGTCAGGAATTCCTATGGAGTTTTGCGCTCATTGGTCCAGCCAGTGTTGGAAAAAGTACCCAATTGTCATACTTGAGTAAAAGTAAAGGTACCTTAATAGAAAATGACTCAAGTGAAAGTCAAAGTCACCTAGTAAAATACTACTTGAGTAAAAGTCTAAAAGTATATGGTTTTAAATATACTTAAGTATCAGAAGTGGGGTTGGAAAGTAATAAAGGGAAATATATTTTTTTTATGTATATATACAGTGAGGGAAAAAAGTATTTGATCCCCTGCTGATTTTGTACGTTTGCCCACTGACAAAAAATGATCAGTCTAGAATTTTAATGGTAGGTATATTTGAACATTGAGAGACAGAATAACAACCAAAAAATCCAGAAAAACCCATGTCAAAAATGTTAGAAATTGATTTGCATTTTAATGAGGGAAATAAGTATTTGACCCCCTCTCAATCGGAAAGATTTCTGGCTCCCAGGTGTCATTTATACAGGTAACGAGCTGAGATTAGGAGCACACTCTAGCCTGGGGCTCCATGCAAGATCTCACCTCGTGGAGTTGCAATGATCATGAGAACGGTGAGGAATCAGCCCAGAACTACACGGGAGGATCTTGTTAATGATCTCAAGGCAGCTGGGACCATAGTCACCAAGAAAACAATTGGTAACACACTACGCCGTGAAGGACTGAAATCCTGCAGCACCCCGCAAGGTCCCCCTGCTCAAGAAAGCACATATACAGGGCCGTCTGAAGTTTGCCAATGAACGTCTGAATGATTCAGAGGAGAACTGGGTGAAAGTGTTGTGGTCAGATGAGACCAAAATCGAGCTCTTTGGCATCAACTCAACTCGCTGTGTTTGGAGGAGGAGGAATGCTGCCTATGACCCCAAGAACACCATCCCCACTGTCAAACATGGAGGTGGAAACTTTATGCTTTGGGGGTGTTTTTCTGCTAAGGGGACAGGACAACTTTACTGCATCAAAGGGATGATGGACAGGGCCATTTACCGTCAAATCTTGGGTGAGAACCTCCTTCCCTCAGCCAGGGCATTGAAAATGGAGTGTGGATGGGTATTCCAGCATGACAATGACCCAAAACACACGGCCAAGGCAACAAAGGAGTGGCTCAAGAAGAAGCACATTAAGGTCCTGGAGTGGCCTAGCCAGTCTCCAGACCTTAATCCCATAGAAAATCTGTGGAGGGAGCTGAAGGTTCGAGTTGCCAAACGTCAGCCTCGAAACCTTAATGACTTGGAGAACATCTGCAAAGAACAAAATCCCTCCTGAGATATGTGCAAATCTGGTGGCCAACTACAAGAAACGTCTGACCTCTGTGATTGCCAACAAGGCTTTTGCCACCAAGTACTAAGTCATGTTTTGCAGAGGGGTCAAATACTTATTTCCCTCATTAAAATGCAAATCAATTTATAACATTTTTGACATGCGTTTTTCTGGATTTTTTTGTCGTTATTCTGTCTCTCACTGTTCAAATAAACCTACCATTAAAATTATAGACTGATCATGTCTTTGTCAGTGGGCAAACTTACAAAATCAGCAGGGGATCAAATACTTTTTTCCCTCACTGTATATATATATATATATATATATATATATACAGTGGGGAAAAAAAGTATTTAGTCAGCCAACAATTGTGCAAGTTCTCCCACTTAAAAAGATGAGAGAGGCCTGTAATTTTCATCATAGGTACACGTCAACTATGACAGACAAATTGAGAAAAAAAATCCAGAAAATCACATTGTAGGATTTTTGATGAATTTATTTGCAAATTATGGTGGAAAATAAGTATTTGGTCACCTACAAACAAGCAAGATTTCTGGCTCTCACAGACCTGTAACTTCTTCTTTAAGAGGCTCCTCTGTCCTCCACTCGTTACCTGTATTAATGGCACCTGTTTGAACTTGTTATCAGTATAAAAGACACCTGTCCACAACCTCAAACAGTCACACTCCAAACTCCACTATGGCCAAGACCAAAGAGCTGTCAAAGGACACCAGAAACAAAATTGTAGACCTGCACCAGGCTGGGAAGACTGAATCTGCAATAGGTAAGCAGCTTGGTTTGAAGAAATCAACTGTGGGAGCAATTATTTGGAAATGGAAGACATACAAGACCACTGATAATCTCCCTCGATCTTGGGCTCCACGCAAGATCTCACCCCGTGGGGTCAAAATGATCACAAGAACGGTGAGCAAAAATCCCAGAACCACACGGGGGGACCTAGTGAATGACCTGGCGAGAGCTAGGACCAAAGTAACAAAGCCTACCATCAGTAACACACTACGCCGCCAGGGACTCAAATCCTGCAGTGCAAGACGTGTCCCCCTGCTTAAGCCAGTACATGTCCCAGGGCCGTCTGAAGTTTGCTAGAGTGCATTTGGATGATCCAGAAGAGGATTGGGAGAATGTCATATGGTCAGATGAAACCAAAATATAACTTTTTTGGTAAAAACTCAACTCGTCGTGTTTGGAGGACAAAGAATGCTGAGTTGCATTCAAAGAACACCATACCTACTGTGAAGCATGGGGTGGAAACATCATGCATTGGGACTGTTTTTCTGCAAAGGGACCAGGACGACTGATCCGTATAAAGGAAAGAATGAATGGGGCCATGTATCGTGAGATTTTGAGTGAAAACCTCCTTCCATCAGCAAGGGCATTGAAGATGAAACGTGGCTGGGTCTTTCAGCATGACAATGATCCCAAACACACCGCCCGGGCAACGAAGGAGTGGCTTCGTAAGAAGCATTTCAAGGTCCTGGAGTGGCCTAGCCAGTCTCCAGATCTCAACCCCATAGAACATCTTTGGAGGGAGTTGAAAGTCCGTGTTGCCCAGCGACAGCCCCAAAACATCACTGCTCTAGAGGAGATCTGCATGGAGGAATGGGCCAAAATACCAGCAACAGTGTGTGAAAACCTTGTGAAGACTTACAGAAAACGTTTGACCTGTGTCATTGCCAACAAAGGGTATATAACAAAGTATTGAGAAACGTTTGTTATTGACCAAATACTTATTTTCCACCATAATTTTCAAATAAATTCATTAAAAATCCTACAATGTGATTTTCTGGAAAAAAAATCCTCATTTTGTCTGTCATAGTTGACGTGTACCTATGATGAAAATTACAGGCCTCTCCCATCTTTTTAAGTGGGAGAACTTGCACAATTGGTGGCTGAATAAATACTTTTTTCCCCCACTGTATATATATATATATATATGTATGTATACGTGGCAGCAGGTAGCTTAATGGTTAAGAGCGTTGTGCCAGTAACCGAAAGGTCGCTTGTTCTAATCCCCGAGCCGACTATGTGAAAAATCTGTTGATGTGCCCTTGAGCGAGGCACTTAACCCTAATTGCTCCTGTAAGTCGCTCTGGATAACAGCGTCTGCCAAAAGACTAAAAAATATATATATATATTTGCGAGAAGAAAAAAAACATGGGGGATTGGAAGTGATGCAGACAATTACATTGATGGAAGTTACAATATATCTGCAATATTAAAGCTGATCTACCCCCTGTAAATGTAATTGCAAAAACATACTTAAGTATCAAAAGTTTAAATCATTTCAAATTGTTTATATTAAGCAAAACAGACAGCACCACTTTTTAAAAAATAATAAAAAATTACGGATAGCCAGGGGCACACTACAACACGCAGACATCATTTACAAATGAAGAATTTGTGTTTAATGAGTCCACCAGATCAGAGGCAGTAGGGATGACCAGGGATGTTCTCTTGATAAGTGTGTGAATTGGGCCATTTTCCTGTCCTGCTAAGCTTTCAAAATGTAACGAGTATTTTGGGTGTCAGTGAAAATGTATGGAGTAAAAAGTGCATTATTTTCTTTAGGAATGTAGTGAAGTAAAAGTAAAAGTTGTCAAAAATATAAATAGTAAAGTAAAGTACAGTAAACCCAAATAACTACTTAAGTAGTACTTTAAATTATTTTTACTTAAGTACTTTACCCCACTGGGTCCAGCCAGGGGTATATTTACTACACTTAGAAAAAAGGTGCTATCTACAACCTAAAGTGGTTTTTCGGCTGTTCCGATGTGAGAACCTTTTGAAAAACCCTTTTTGTTCCAGGTAGAATCCTTTTGGGTTCGATATAGAACCCTTTCCACAGAACTAAACACCTTCTGCGGCCACCTTGAGTAAAACACAGTGCCGCCAACGCGGGCCACCACCACTTCCAAGAACTGTGAGCTCTTGTTCTCCGTGGCAGATGTGAGTAAGACATTTAAGCGTGTTAACCCTCGCAAGGCTGCCAGCCCAGACGGCATCCCTAGCTGCGTCCTCAGAGCATGCGCAGACCAGCTGGCTGGAGTGTTTACGGACATATTCAATCTCTCCCTTTCCCAGTCTACTGTCCCCACTTGTTTCAAGATGTCCACCATTGTTCCTGGACCGAAGAAAGCGAAGGTAACTGAACTAAATGACTATCTCTGGTAATCATGAAGTGCTTTGAGAGGCAAGTTAAGGATCATATTACCTCCACCTTAACAGACACCCTAGAACCACTGCAATTTACATACCGCCCCAATAGGTCCACGGATAATGCAATCGCCATCGCACTGCACACTGCCCTATCCCATCTGGACAAGAGGAATACCTATGTAAGAATGCTGTTCATTGAATATATCTCAGCCTTCAACCCCATAGTACCATCCAAGCTCATCATTAAACTTGGGACCCTGGGTCTGAACCCCGCCCTGTGCAACTGGTTCCTGGACTTCCTGACGGGCTGCCCCAAGGTGGTGAAGGTAGAAAACAACACTGCCTCTACGCTGATCCTCAACACAGGGGCCCCACATGTGTGCTTAGTCCCCTCCCGTATTCCCTGTTCACC
The DNA here is from genome assembly GCA_036851935.1 of Coregonus suidteri. Taxonomy (NCBI): domain Eukaryota; kingdom Metazoa; phylum Chordata; class Actinopteri; order Salmoniformes; family Salmonidae; genus Coregonus; species Coregonus suidteri. Next base: position 202,068 of record JAGTTL010000054.1, on the reverse strand, counting down.
CATGACTGCGTGACCACGCACGTCTCCAACTCAATCATCAAGTTTGCAGACGACACAACAGTGGTAGGCCTGAATACCAACAACGACGAGACAGCCTACAGGGAGGAGGTGAGGGCCCTGGCGGAGTGGTGCCAGGAAAATAACCTCTCCCTCAACGTCAACAAAAGGAAGGAGCTGATTGTGGACTTCAGGAGACAGCAAAGGGGGCACACCCCTATCCACATCGTCGGGACCGCAGTGGAGAAGGTAGAAAGCTTCATGTTCCTTGGCGTACACATCACTGACAATCTGAAATGGTCCACGCACACAGACAGTGTGGTGAAGAATGCTCAACAGTGCCTCTTCAACCTCAGGAGGCTGAAGAAATTCGGCTTGGCCTCTAAGACCCTCACAAACTTTTACAGCTGCACCATTGAGAGGATCCTGTCGGTCTTTATCGCCGCCTGATACGGCAACTGCACCGTCTACAACCACAGGGCTCTCCAGAGGGTGGTGTGGTCTGCCCAATGCATCACTGGGGACACACTGCCTGCCCTCCAGGACACCTACAGCACTCGGTGTTACAGGAAGGCCAAAAAGATCATCAAGGACCTCAGCCACCCGAACCACAGCCTGTTCACCCTGTTACCATCCAGAAGGTAAGGTCAGTACAGGTGCATCAAAGCTGGGACCGAAAGACTGAAAAATAGCCACCACTAGCCGGCTCATGCCCAGTACCCTGCCCTGAACTTTAGTCACTGTCACTAGACGGCTACCATCCGGTTACTCAACCCTGCACCTTAGAGGCTGCTGCCCTATGTACATACACATGGAACACTGGTCACTTTAATAATGGAACACTGGTCACTTTAATAATGGAACACTGGTCACAGACTGTTTCACTCATTTCATATGTATATACTGTATTCTAGTCAAGACCTATCCTATTCAACTATTGCTGTACATATACTATTCTATCCTACGTATTCTCCAGATATACTACATATTCTATCCACATACTGTCCATATTCTCTTTACATCCCATCATATATACAGTACCAGTCAAAAGTTTGGACACACCTACTCATTCAAGGGTTTTTCTTTATTTTTTACTATTATTGTAGAATAATAGTGAAGACATCAAACTATGAAATAACACATATGGAATCATGTAGTAACCAAAAATGTGTTAAACAAATCAAAATATATTTTATATTTGAGATTCTTCAATGTAGCCACCCATTGCCTTGATGACAGCTTTGCACACTCTTGGCATTCTCTCAACCAGCTTCATGAGGTAGTCACCTGGAATGCATTTAAATTAACAGGTGTGCCTTGTTAAAAGTTAATATGTGGAATTGATTTCCTTCTTAATGCGTTTCAGCTAGTCAGTTGTGTTGTGACAAGGTAGGGGGGTATACAGAAGATAGCCCTATTTGGTAAAAGACCAAGTCCATATTATGGCAAGAGCAGCTCAAATAAGCAAAGAGAAACGACAGTCCATCGTTACTTTAAGACATGAAGGTCAGTCAAATCTGAACATTTCAAGAACTTTGAGCGTTATTTCAAGTGCAGTCGCAAAAACCATCAAGTGCTATGATGAAACTGGCTCTCATGAGGACCGCCACAGGAAAGGAAGACCCAGTGTTACCTCTGCTGCAGAGGATAAGTTCATTAGAGTTACCAGCCTCAGAAATTGCAGCCCAAATAAATGCTTCACAGAGTTCAAGTAACAGACACATCTCAACATTAACTGTTCAGAGGGGACTGTGTGAATCAGGCCTTTATGGTCGAATTGCTGAAAAATAAACAACTACTAAAGGACAATAAGAAGAAGAGACACCCAATAAGAAGAAGAGACTTACTTGGGCCAAGAAACACGAGCAATGGACATTAGACTTGTGGAAATCTGTCCTTTGGTCTGATGAGTCCAAATGTGAGATTTTTGGTTCAAACTGCTGTGTCTTTGTGAGATGCAGAGTAGGTGAACGGATGATTTCTGCATGTTTGGTTCCACGGGCCAAAACGGGGAGGAACCTACCAGAATCTGTCTCAATAAGAAACGCTTGTTATTGTTTTGTGCAAAACGTTTTGCTACAGTGTCCACTAATTAATACACCTCAGGCCATAGGATAGTGGGGGAAGGCAGACAGACAGGTTCATTACCCCATGAATACACTTCAGGCCATAGGATAGTGGAGGAAGGCAGACAGACAGGTTCATTACCCCATTAATACACCTCAGGCCATAGGATAGTGGGGGAAGGCAGACAGACAGGTTCATTACCCCATTAATACACCTCAGGCCATAGGATAGTGGGGGAAGGCAGACAGACAGGTTCATTACCCCAAGTTATAGTGGAGAGACCATAGAGATACTATTAAATTACTAGTGTTCTATATGTAATTTTATGAGAGAGACAGGATAAAAGCAGTCTGACACAAGGGGCGGACTGGGATGGCCAACTATGGCATTATCACCCATCTCTCCTCCAACCCCTCACTAGAGTATCAATAGACCCAAGGAAGGACCTAACCCAAGCCATGGGGGCTGGCTACTCCCAGGGCAACATCTGCATTTTCCAGGGTCTTTCATCATCTGACAGCTATCTGACTGAGTGAAGCAGGCAGGAGTACTAGAGGACTAGCTAGTCTGAGTGAAGCAGGCAGGAGTACTAGAGGACTAGCTAGTCTGAGTGAAGCAGGCAGGAGTACTAGAGGACTAGCTAGTCTGAGTGAAGCAGGCAGGAGTACTAGAGGACTAGCTAGTCTGAGTGAAGCAGGCAGGAGTACTAGAGGACTAGCTAGTCTGAGTGAAGCAGGCAGGAGTACTAGAGGACTAGCTAGTCTGAGTGAAGCAGGCAGGAGTACTAGAGGACTAGCTAGTCTGAGTGAAGCAGGCAGGAGTACTAGAGGACTAGCTAGTCTGAGTGAAGCAGGCAGGAGTACTAGAGGACTAGCTAGTCTGAGTGAAGCAGGCAGGAGTACTAGAGGACTAGCAAGTCCTAGCTCAGGACATAACCTCTCTCTCTACCATTCCTCACTGATGTCCTAGCTCAGGACATAACCTCTCTCTCTACCATTCCTCACTGATGTCCTAGCTCAGGACATAACCTCTCTATCTACCATTCCTCACTGATATGTCCTAGCTCGGGACATAACCTCTCGCTCTGTCTCTCTCTGACCGTGATGCCAGGGCCTGACTGTGAAGGTAGCTGATATGAAGCAGATTTCTGATGTCCAGAGCTTCTACAGATTAGTAGTGGAGTGCAGGTCAAGTTAGAGCTGTCTTCGATTGGCCTGATAATCTTCTTATCGTAGTCTGTGATATGTCTACATAGGCTCTGTCTGTCTCTCTTTCACCTATGTCATTCACCTCTTTCTAATTTTGTGGGGGAACATGTCCCTCTGTAATCTACGCACTTAATTTTTCTTTAGTCTTTGTTTGATTTATTTAGTCACATTTTGTCTGTCTGCCGACCTAATGCTTAGCACTACCAATGCTCCTATTGCCTGCCTGCCTGTGTAACGGAGTTAAGAAAGTGCAGTAAAATTCACTCCAGGGTCATTCCACTTCAAAAAGCACAAGAAAGAGGATTTCGACACACTCAGATTGTTCTGAAATTGTTTCTGTAGTTAGAAACAGATAAGATTAGCATTCCTGCAACATTATTTTGTTGATATATCATTTGATCTCTGAGAAATTAAGCTAAATAGTTGAGCCCAAATATAGTACATAACATCCAATTTGGATCAAACTTTTTTCTAACAATGAGTAAGACATGAGGAATTCCAAGAAATGGTCAAAAGCCACCCACGGAATCCCCACACCCCACGCCCAACGCCCCACGCCCCACGCCCCTAACCCCACGCCAATCCCACCCCAACAATTAGAATATAGTATCAGTTCTCTATGTTTGACCAGTACTATGGAGCTGCGGCTCTGAGGATTGTTTCTTCATACAATTCTTAAGTATTCCCAAGGAATTTGGTGATGTTTTTTTTACCAACTTTGTCATCCTGATATTACGAGTTGGTGCTGTTCCTGCCTGCCGGACCGCCTGCCTGCCTGCCTGTCTGGTCAGTTTATTTTCTATTGTTAATTTCCTCAACTATAATATTATCTCATGTACATGTTCATTCACATTTTGGCGGAGCTGGTCATATCACTGGATCTGACGACAGTAACATTTATATATTTATACAGAGTTAGAACAAGAAATCTTAGTTTAGTTGACCAATCTGTAAAATGTAAGTATAACTATCTATCTATATCTATCTATAATAACCATTATTCTATCATTCTAATCATGAAACATAGACCAACATCAACAAACCACCCTGTTTAAGTTATTGGGCTCATGTTAACACACTTGTAGGAAAACATTAATACTACTGCTCCAGCCACTTTAGTCTGGTAGAAAACCTGATCCACTCAGATATACGCTGAATTAAACCAATAGTCAGATGTTATTAATGGCCAACCCATATGCATGCCATGTTTAATTAACTATTCATAGGTGAAATTAACAGATAGCACTGGGCTTCCTCAGTTAATGGAATGAGACATGATACCATCAATGACATTCCTCTTTTCCCTCTTTCTCCCTTGTTGTTTTTCTGCTGGTGTCGTTTGGTTATCAACCAATCACCAAACAGTGTTTCCATCCATCCAGGAGAGGAGAGGGAGGAATGGGGGGGGTAGGGTGGGGGGAGAGGAGAGGATATGAGGAGAGGAGAGGACAGGTAAGGAGAAGATGGGGAGGATAGGGGTGGAAGAGGGGGTAGGAGGAGGGAGGAGGAGGGGGGAGGAGATGGGGAGGATAGGGGTGGAAGAGGGGGTAGGAGGAGGGAGGAGGAGGGGGGAGGAGATGGGGTAATTGTAATTACCTAGCAGGTTCCATGGCAGGTCATTAATAAAACACAGCTATCTCACCACGACCTGCTGCTTTCTTATCAAGCTTATCTCAGGAAATATTTGGGAATTTGGGCCAATATTCAAAATGTTGCTCTACAATATATGTATTGTATAATGCAAAAGGCCAGTGTGTGTGTTCCGTCTGGTTACAGGGACAAGTGTGGTGGAATTACATGGGCCAGCCTCATAAAGCATGATGGATCTTACCCAGCCTGCAAATGCAGATAAGGAGAAAATCACGGAGAGGGATAGTCCTACTAAATGGAGATTTAAAGGGCTATAGGTTACATATGCATTGCTTATTCCTTTGCCACATACATCAATGCCAAGTTAGGAGAAATGAATAGTCAGGGGTATATATACATCACTGGGTGTAATGCAGTGGGGAGGGAGATACTCTCAGACCATGCATAGATTACTCTACTACGCGGTGGTAGCCTCGAGGTTAGAGAAACAGGCAGGAGGGCCAACCGGAGGGTTGCAAGGTTCAAATCCCAATGCTGACAGGGGGAATCTGGCGGAGAGTGAGCTGTCAACCGGAGGGATGCTGGCATCAATATCTCAGGTGCCACCTACAGTGGGGAAAAAAAAGTATTTAGTCAGCCACCAATTGTGCAAGTTCTCCCACTTAAAAAGATGAGAGAGGCCTGTAATTTTCATCATAGGTACACGTCAACTATGACAGACAAAATGAGAAAAAAAATTCCAGAAAATCACATTGTAGGATTTTTTATGAATTTATTTGCAAATTATGGTGGAAAATAAGTATTTGGTCAATAACAAAAGTTTCTCAATACTTTGTTATATACCCTTTGTTGGCAATGACACAGGTCAACGTTTTCTGTAACTCTTCACAAGGTTTTCACACACTGTTGCTGGTATTTTGGCCCATTCTTTCATGCAGATCTCCTCTAGAGCAGTGATGTTGTTTGGGGCTGTCGCTGGGCAACACGGACTTTCAAACTCCCTCCAAAGATTTTCTATGGGGTTGAGATCTGGAGACTGGCTAGGCCACTCCAGGACCTTGAAATGCTTCTTACGAAGCCACTCCTTCGTTGCCCGGGCGGTGTATTTGGGATCATTGTCATGCTGAAAGACCCAGCCACGTTTCATCTTCAATGCCCTTGCTGATGGAAGGAGGTTTTCACTCAAAATCTCACAAAACATGGCCCCATTCATTCTTTCCTTTACACGGATCAGTCGTCCTGGTCCCTTTGCAGAAAAACAGCCCCAATAGCATGATGTTTCCACCCCCATGCTTCACAGTAGGTATGGTGTTCTTTGGATGGAACTCAGCATTCTTTGTCCTCCAAACACGACGAGTTGAGTTTTTTTAACCAAAAAGTTATATTTTGGTTCATCTGACCATATGACATTCTCCCAATCCTCTTCTGGATCATCCAAATGCACTCTAGCAAACTTCAGACGGGGACCTGGACATGTACTGGCTTAAGCAGGGGGACACGTCTCCCACTACAGGATTTGAGTCCCTGGCGGCGTAGTGTGTTACTGATGGTAGGCTTTGTTACTTTGGTCCCAGCTCTCTGCCGGTCATTCACTAGGTCCCCCCCGTGTGGTTCTGGGATTTTTGCTCACCGTTCTTGTGATCATTTTGACCCCAAGGGGTGAGATCTTGCGTGGAGCCCCAGATCGAGGGAGATTATCAGTGGTCTTGTATGTCTTCCATTTCCTAATAATTGCTCCCACAGTTGATTTATTCAAACCAAGCTGCTTACCTATTGCAGATTCAGTCTTCCCAGCCTGGTGCAGGTCTACAATTCTGTTTCTGGTGTCCTTTGACAGCTCTTTGGTCTTGGCCATAGTGGAGTTTGGAGTGTGACTGTTTGAGGTTGTGGACAGGTGTCTTTTATACTGATAACAAGTTCAAACAGGTGCCATTAATACAGGTAACGAGTGGAGGACAGAGGAGCCTCTTAAAGAAGAAGTTACAGGTCTGTGAGAGCCAGAAATCTTGCTTGTTTGTAGGTGACCAAATACTTATTTTCCACCATAATTTGCAAATAAAATCATTAAAAATCCTACAATGTGATTTTCTGGAAAAAAATTTTTTCTCATTTTGTCTGTCATAGTTGACGTTTACCTATGATGAAAATTACAGGCCTCTCTCATCTTTTTAAGTGGGAGAACTTGCACAATTGGTGGCTGACTAAATACTTTTTTTCCCCACTGTACCTCTGATGTTTCCCTTGAACAAGGACCTTAACCCCTAAACTGCTCACTGGGCGCTGGTCTGTGGCTGCTATGTGGCTGCCCTGTGGCTGCTCTGTGACCCCCCCCCCCTGTCTCAGCCTCCAGTATCTATGATACAATAGTCTATGTGCCGGGGGGCTAGGGTCAGTCTGTTAATCTGGTGTTATTCTCCTGGCGTGTCCTGTGTGAATGTAAGTATGCTCCCTTGAATTCTCTCTCTCTCTCCCTCTCATCCCGGAGGACCTGAGCCCTAGGACCATGCCTCAGGACTAGCTGGCCTGATGACTCCTTGCTGTCCCCAGTCCACCTGGTCGTTCTGCTGCTCCAGTTTCCACTCTTCTGCCTGCGGCTATGGAACCCTGACCTGTTCACTGGACGTGCTACCTTGTCCCAGACCTGCTGTTTTCAACTCTCTCTCTCTACCGCACCTGCTATTTCAACCTCTAAATGCCCGGCTATGAAAAGCCAAGTGACATTTACTCCTGATGTACTGACCTGTTGCAACCTCTACAACCACTGTGATTATTATTTTACCCTGCTGGTCATCTATAAACATTTGAACATCTTGGAGAGAAATCTGGCCTTAATGGCCATGTACTGTTTTAATCTCCACCCGGCACAGCCAGAAGCGGACTGGACACCCCTCAGAGCCTGGTTCCTCTCTAGGTTTCTTCCTAGGTTCCTGCCTTTCTAGAGAGTTTTTCCTAACCATCGTGCTTCTACATCTGCATTGCTTGCTGTTTGGGGTTTTAGGCTGGGTTTCTGTATAGCACTTTGTGACATCTGCTGATGTAAAAAAAGCTTTATAAATACAATTTGCTTGATTGATTGCCCTGTGGCTGCTCTGTGGCTGCTCAGGGGCTGCTCAATGGATGTCCTCTACTCCAGCCTCTCCAACCTAGTCTGTATTAGTGTGTATATTGGTTAAAAACAGAAGACACATTTCTATCTCGCATGGACTATTAAGGTATATCTTATCTATCTAGTAGAGATGTTACATTACTCTACTACGCTCTATCTAGTAGAGATATTACATTACTCTACTACGCTCTATCTCATAGAGATGGAAAATTACTCTACTACGCTCTATCTCATAGAGATGTTACATTACTCTACTACGCTCTATCTAGTAGAGATGTTACATTACTCTACTACGCTCTATCTCATAGAGATGGAACATTACTCTACTACGCTCTATCTAGTAGAGATGGAACATTACTATACTACGCTATATCTCATAGAGATGGAACATTACTCTACTACGCTCTATCTCATAGAGATGGAACATTACTCTACTACGCTCTATCTCATAGAGATGGAACATTACTCTACTACGCTCTATCTCATAGAGATGGAACATTACTCTACTACGCTCTATCTCATAGAGATGAAACATTACTATACTACGCTCTATCTCATAGAGATGGAACATTACTATACTACGCTCTATCTAGTAGAGATGTTACATTACTCTACTACGCTCTATCTCATAGAGATGGAACATTACTCTACTACGCTTTATCTCATAGAGATGGAACATTACTCTACTACGCTCTATCTAGTAGAGATGGAACATTACTCTACTATGCTCTATCTAGTAGAGATGGAACATTACTCTACTACGCTCTATCTCATAGAGATGGAACATTACTATACTATGCTCTATCTAGTAGAGATGGAACATTACTATACTACGCTCTATCTAGTAGAGATAGAACATTACTCTACTACGCTCTATCTCATAGAGATGGAACAGTACTCTACTACGCTCTATCTCAGAGATGGAACATTACTATACTACGCTCTATCTAGTAGAGATGGAACAGTACTCTACTACGCTCTATCTAGTAGAGATGGAACATTACTATACTACGCTCTATCTCATAGAGATGGAACATTACTCTACTACGCTCTATCTCATAGAGATGGAACATTACTATACTACGCTCTATCTAGTAGAGATGGAACATTACTCTACTACGCTCTATCTCATAGAGATGGAACATTACTCTACTACGCTCTATCTCGTAGAGATGGAACATTACTCTACTACGCTCTATCTCATAGAGATGGAACATTACTATACTACGCTCTATCTCATAGAGATGGAACATTACTATACTACGCTCTATCTCATAGAGATGTTACATTACTCTACTACGCTCTATCTCGTAGAGATGGAACATTACTATACTACGCTCTATCTCATAGAGATGGAACATTACTATACTACGCTCTATCTCATAGAGATGGAACAGTACTCTACTACGCTCTATCTCAGAGATGGAACATTACTATACTACGCTCTATCTAGTAGAGATGGAACATATCTACTACGCTCTATCTAGTAGAGATGGAACATTACTATACTACGCTCTATCTCATAGAGATGGAACATTACTCTACTATGCTCTATCTCATAGAGATGGAACATTACTATACTACGCTCTATCTCATAGAGATGGAACATTACTATACTATGCTCTATCTAGTAGAGATGGAACATTACTATACTACGCTCTATCTAGTAGAGATAGAACATTACTATACTACGCTCTATCTCATAGAGATGGAACACTACATCTCCTGAGTGGCGCAGTGGTCTAAGGCACTGCATCGCAGTGTTAACTGTGCCACTAGAGATCCTGGTTCGAATCCAGGCTCTGTCGCAGCCGGCCGCGACCGGGAGACTCCTGGGCGGCGCACAATTGGCCCAGCGTCGTCCAGGGTAGGGGAGGGAATGGCCGGCAGGGATGTAGCTCAGTTGATAGAGCATGGCGTTTGCAACGCCAGGGTTGTGGATTTGATTCCCACGGGGGGCCAGTATAAAAAAAAATAAAAAAAAGATGTATTCACTAACTGTAAGTCGCTCTGGATAAGAGCGTCTGCTAAATGACTAAAATGTAAATGTAATTACTATACTACGCTCTATCTCATAGAGATGGAACATTACTATACTACGCTCTATCTAATAGAGATGGAACATTACTATACTACGCTCTATCTCATAGAGATGGAACATTACTATACTACGCTCTATCTCATAGAGATGGAACATTACTATACTACGCTCTATCTAGTAGAGATGGAACATTACTATACTACGCTCTATCTCATAGAGATGGAACATTACTATACTACGCTCTATCTCATAGAGATGGAACATTACTATACTACGCTCTATCTCATAGAGATAGAACATTACTATACTACGCTCTATCTCATAGAGATGGAACATTACTCTACTACGCTCTATCTCATAGAGATGGAACATTACTTTAATACGTTTCATATAAACTGGTAGTCAATATGGAGTTGATTTCCCTCAGTGTAATTCCATGATCTGGTAGGGGGGGTAACATAGATAACAGACCAGAGCTGGACTTGGCTGGGTTAGTGGTCTGGTATGGGGGGGGTAACATAGATAACAGACCAGAGCTGGACTTGGCTGGGTTAGTGGTCTGGTATGGGGGGGTAACATAGATAACAGACCAGAGCTGGACTTGGCTGGGTTAGTGGTCTGGTATGGGGTGGTAACATCTAGAACAGACCAGAGCTGGGATGGGTTCAAATAAAATCAAATCAAATTTTATTGGCCACATGCGCCGAATACAACAGGTGCAGACATTACAGTGAAATGCTTACTTACAGCCCTTAACCAACAGTGCATTTATTTTGATAAAAAAGGAAAATAAAACAACAACCAAAAAGTGTTGAGAAAAAAAGAGCAGAAGTAAAATAAAATAACAGTAGGGAGGCTATATACAGGGGGGTACCGGTGCAGAGTCAATGTGCGGGGGCACCGGCTAGTTGAGGTAGTTGAAGTAATATGTACATGTGGGCAGAGTTAAAGTGACTATGCATAAATAATTAACAGAGACCCCTGTCCATCTCTTTAGACCCCTACCCATCTCTTTGACCCCTACCCATCTCTTTGACCCCTGCCCATCTCTTTGACCCCTACCCATCTCTTTGACCCCTGTCCATCTCTTTAGACCCCTACCCATCTCTTTGACCCCTACCATCTCTTTAGACCCCTACCCATCTCTTTGACCCCTGCCCATCTCTTTAGACCCCTACCCATCTCTTTGACCCCTGTCCATCTCTTTGACCCCTACCCATCTCTTTGACCCCTACCCATCTCTTTGACCCCTACCCATCTCTTTAGACCCCTACCCATCTCTTTGACCCCTGTCCATCTCTTTGACCCCTACCCATCTCTTTAGACCCCTACCCATCTCTTTGACCCCTACCCATCTCTTTGACCCCTGCCCATCTCTTTGACCCCTACCCATCTCTTTGACCCCTACCCATCTCTTTAGACCCCTGCCCATCTCTTTGACCCCTACCCATCTCTTTGACCCCTACCCATCTCTTTGACCCCTACCCATCTCTTTGACCCCTACCCATCTCTTTGACCCCTGCCCATCTCTTTGACCCCTACCCATCTCTTTAGACCCCTACCCATCTCTTTAGACCCCTGACCCTCTTTGACCCCTACCCATCTCTTTAGACCCCTACCCATCTCTTTGACCCCTGTCCATCTCTTTGACCCCTACCATCTCTTTGACCCCTGCCCATCTCTTTGACCCCTACCCATCTCTTTAGACCCCTACCCATCTCTTTAGACCCCTGCCCATCTCTTTGACCCCTACCCATCTCTTTGACCCCTACCCATCTCTTTGACCCCTACCCATCTCTTTAGACCCCTACCCATCTCTTTAGACCCCCCATCTCTTTGACCCCTACCCATCTCTTTGACCCCTGTCCATCTCTTTAGACCCCTACCCATCTCTTTGACCCCTACCCATCTCTTTAGACCCCTACCCATCTTTTTTAGACCCCTACCCATCTAGACCCCTGTCTCTCTTTAGACCCCTGGTCCATCTCTTTGACCCTACCCATCTCTTTAGACCCCTGCCCATCTCTTTGACCCCTATGCATCTCTTTGACCCTGTCCTCTCTTTGATCTACCCATGCTTTGACCCCTACCCTATCTCTTTAGACCCCTTGTTACCTCATTTGACCCCTGTCCATCTCTGACCCCTACCCATCTATTTAGACCCCTGTCCATCTCTTTAGAGGCCCATCTCTTGACCCCTGTCCACTTTTGACCCATGAAGACCCTACCATCTTGACCCCTACCCATCTCTTTAGACCCTACCCATCTCTTTAGACCCTACCCATCTCTTTGATGGACTCTAGACCCCTACCCATCTCTTTGACCCATCTCTTTGACCCCTACCCATCTCTTTAGATGGATCTGTTGACCCCTACCCATCTCTTTAGACCCCTACCAATCTCTTTAGACCCCTGTCCATCTCTTTAGACCCTGCCCATCTCTTTGACCCCTGTCTCTTTAGACCCCTGCCAATCTCTTCCCCTGGACTGTTTAGACCCCTACCCATCTCTTTAGACCCCTGCCCATCTCTTTAGACCCCTGTCCATCTCTTTAGACCCCTGCCCATCTCTTTAGACCCCTACCCATCTCTTTAGACCCCTACCCATCTCTTGCCCCAACAGGGTCAGTCATACCCATCTACTTGGGCCAGCAATACCTTCTCGTCTACTTGGTTTTCAATCCTTGCATTAACAGTATGTCTGCTGTTGAAAATGGTTGATTCAGTTTTACAACCCCTGCACAGTGACATTATGAAATATGCTCTCGCTGTCCTGGCAATGATAATGCATTAAAACTGAACACTCAGTCACACATTGTTACACATTATGCATACATCATACACTATCCCTCTGAGCGGTGGAGAGAAAGAGGCCTGCTGCTGTAACTTATGAGTCATGAAGACAAACACATGTACAGGAGCTGCTGTGTGTACTGTCTGGATGGACTGTCTGGATGGACTGTCTGGATGGACTGTCTGGATGTACTGTCTGGATGGACTGTGTGTACTGTCTGATGGACTGTGTGTACTGTCTGGACTGTCTGGATGGACTGTCTGGATGGACTGTCTGGATGGACTGTGTGTACTGTCTGGACTGTGTGGATGGACTGTCTGGATGGACTGTCTGGATGGACTGTGTGTACTGTCTGGACTGTCTGGATGGACTGTCTGGATGGACTGTCTGGATGGACTGTGTGTACTGTCTGGGCTGTGGATGGATGGACTGTCTGTCTGGACTGTGTGGATGGACTGTCTGGATGGACTGTCTGGATGGACTGTCTGGATGGACTGTCTGGATGGACTGTCTGGATGGACTGTCTGGACTGTCTGGATGGACTGTCTGGATGGACTGTCTGGATGGACTGTGTGTACTGTCTGGACTGTCTGGATGGACTGTCTGGATGGACTGTGTGTACTGTCTGGACTGTCTGGATGGACTGTGTGTACTGTCTGGATGGACTGTCTGGATGGACTGTCTGGATGGACTGTCTGGATGGACTGTCTGGATGGACTGTGTGGATGGACTGTCTGGATGGACTGTCTGGATGGACTGTGTGTACTGTCTGGACTGTCTGTGGACTGTCTGTCTGGTCTGGACTGTCTGGATGGACTGTCTGGATGGACTGTGTGTACTGTCTGGACTGTCTGGATGGACTGTGTGGATGGATGGACTGTCTGGGATGGACTGTGTGTACTGTCTGGATGGACTGTCTGGACTGTCTGGACTGTCTGGATGGACTGTCTGGATGGACTGTCTGGATGGACTGTGTGTACTGTCTGGACTGTCTGGATGGACTGTCTGGATGGACTGTCTGGATGGACTGTCTGGATGGACTGTCTGGACTGTCTGGATGGACTGTCTGGATGGACTGTCTGGATGGACTGTGGATGTACTGTCTGGACTGTCTGGATGGACTGTGTGTACTGTCTGGATGGACTGTCTGGATGGACTGTGTGTACTGTCTGGATGGACTGTCTGGATGGACTGTGTGTACTGTCTGGACTGTCTGGATGGACTGTCTGGATGGACTGTCTGGATGGACTGTCTGGATGGACTGTGTGTACTGTCTGGACTGTCTGGATGGACTGTGTGTGTCTGGATGGACTGTCTGGATGGACTGTCTGGATGGACTGTCTGGATGGACTGTCTGGATGGACTGTGTGTACTGTCTGGACTGTCTGGATGGACTGTCTGGATGGACTGTCTGTCTGGACTGTCTGGATGGACTGTCTGGATGGACTGTGTGTACTGTCTGGGACTGTCTGGATGGACTGTGTGGACTGTCTGGATGGACTGGATGGACTGTCTGGATGGACTGTCTGGATGGACTGTCTGGATGGACTGTGTGTACTGTCTGGACTGTCTGGATGGACTGTCTGGATGGACTGTGTGTACTGTCTGGATGGACTGTCTGGATGGACTGTCTGGATGGACTGTGTGTACTGTCTGGACTGTCTGGATGGACTGTCTGGATGGACTGTCTGGATGGACTGTCTGGATGGACTGTCTGGATGGACTGTCTGGATGGACTGTCTGGATGTCTGACTGTGTGTACTGTCTGGACTGTCTGGATGGACTGTCCTGGATGGACTGTCTGATGGACTGTCTGGATGGACTGTGTGTACTGTCTGGACTGTCTGGATGGACTGTCTGGATGGACTGTCTGGACTGTGGATGGACTGTCTGGATGGACTGTCTGGATGGACTGTCTGGATGGACTGTGTCTGGATGGACTGTCTGGATGGACTGTCTGGATGGACTGTCTGGATGGACTGTGTGTACTGTCTGGACTGTCTGGATGGACTGTCTGGATGGACTGTCTGGATGGACTGTCTGGATGGACTGTCTGGATGGACTGTGTGTACTGTCTGGATGGACTGTCTGGATGGACTGTGTGTACTGTCTGGATGGACTGTCTGGATGGACTGTCTGTATGGACTGTCTGGATGGACTGTCTGGGACTGTCTGGACTGACTGTCTGGATGGACTGTGTGTACTGTCTGGACTGTCTGGATGGACTGTCTGGATGGACTGTCTGGATGGACTGTCTGGACGGATGGACTGTCTGGATGGACTGTCTGGATGGACTGTCTGTCTGGATGTCTGGACTGTCTGGATGGACTGTCTGGATGGACTGTCTGGATGGACTGTGTGGATGGACTGTCTGGATGGACTGTCTGGATGGACTGTCTGGATGGACTGTCTGGATGGACTGTCTGGATGGACTGTCTGGATACTGTCTGGATGGACTGTCTGGATGGACTGTCTGGATGGACTGTCTGGATGGACTGTCTGGATGGACTGTCTGGACTGTCTGGATGGACTGTCTGTCTGTATGGACTGTCTGGATGGACTGTCTGGATGGTCTGTCTGGATGGACTGTCTGGATGGACTGTCTGGATGGGACTGTCTGTATGGACTGTCTGTCTGGATGGACTGTGGATGGACTGTCTGGACTGGACTGGATGGACTGTCTGGATGGACTGTCTGGATGGACTGTGTGTACTGTCTGGATGGACTGTCTGGATGGACTGTCTGGATGGACTGTCTGGATGGACTGTGTGTACTGTCTGGACTGTCTGGACTGTCTGGATGGATGTCTGGATGGACTGTCTGGATGGACTGTCTGGATGGACTGTGTGTACTGTCTGGACTGTGTGGATGGACTGTCTGGATGGACTGTCTGGATGGACTGTCTGGATGGACTGTGTGTACTGTCTGGACTGTCTGGATGGACTGTCTGGATGGACTGTCTGGATGGACTGTCTGGATGGACTGTCTGGATGGACTGTCTGGATGGACTGTCTGGATGGACTGTGTGTACTGTCTGGATGGACTGTCTGGATGGACTGTCTGGATGGACTGTCTGGATGGACTGTCTGGATGGACTGTGTGTACTGTCTGGACTGTCTGGATGGACTATCTGGATGGACTGTCTGTACTGTCTGTGTGTACTGTCTGGACTGTCTGGATGGACTGTCTGGATGGACTGTTTGTACTGGATGGACTGTCTGGATGGACTATCTGGATGGACTGTCTGGATGGACTGTCTGGATGGACTGTCTGGACTGTCTGTATGGACTGTCTGGATGGACTGTCTGGATGGACTGTCTGGATGGACTGTCTGGATGGACTGTGTGGATGGACTGTCTGGATGGACTGTCTGGATGGACTGTCTGGATGGACTGTCCGTCTGGACTGTGTGGATGGACTGTCTGGATGGACTGTCTGGATGGACTGTGTGTCTGGACTGGACTGTCTGGACTGTCTGGATGGACTGTCTGGATGGACTGTCTGGATGGACTGTCTGGATGGACTGTCTGGATGGACTGTCTGTCTGGATGGACTGTGTGTACTGTCTGGATGGACTGTCTGGGTGGACTGTCTGGATGGACTGTCTGGATGGACTGTCTGGATGGACTGTCTGGATGGACTGTGTGTACTGTCTGGACTGTCTGGATGGACTGTCTGGATGGACTGTCTGGGTGGACTGTCTGGATGGACTGTCTGGATGGACTGTCTGGATGGACTGTGTGTACTGTCTGGACTATCTAAATGGACCCAGGGGGTGACTTGTGCTATAGTATTAGCCAGGATAAACTACTTTTCATGATTTCACTAATATCATCAAAATCAATAACTCATAGCACCTTTTTGGGCTCATTCAGTAGATGTTACCCGATGTTAACCCTAACCCTAACCATAACCCTACGTAGAATCCTGTTAATATCATGTTTAATGTACCATTTATATTCCTAAAACAGTGTTGAAAATGATACTGTTGCTGCCTCCTCTTGCCATGGATTTATTATTACAGACGAGTGTCTAAATGCCATAATCAATATGCTGAAATAAGTCTTGATATGTTTTAGGCAAACACATAAAATGACTCCCTATACAAACGTGTCACACTTGTGTTCAGATTTCTTGTATTTTGCTAAATGAGTACCTTATAAACTGCTCATGCATCAACATTTACCAAGCGGTCACTCCAGACTGAAATTGCTTAGCTTGTTCTCCTAGAATCAATAGCATGCACAGATGAATCACTCACATCAATATTGTATGGAACTCAATGGATCTGGGAAAATTGGCTGGCACTACATGAGCTCTTTGCGGTCTTCTAAGAGACAAACCACAATGGACTAGGGTATAGTACATATGCTTGTGGATAGATGCGAACATGTAGCAGCCATTTATCAACTCATCTCGTTGTGGAACAGTGTTTATGGTAGATTGTCAATATGAAAAAGGAAACAACACTTTTTTGACTGCATAATTTCAACAAATCATCTCTCTACAGGTAGTCCTAAATAGTGATAGGGGTTGGCTCTCATTTGAGTGATAGCTTGACCGTCAAATCAATGTATTTTTTAAAATTATGATTATTTTATTTAATTGGCCCATTCTGAGGAGAAAAGTAACTTTGTTTTACATTTGAGTTTTTACAGCTTTTTTTTTACATATACATTTTACACACATTTCACATACATAATACTTTCATACACAGTATTCACATAACAAAGATATACAGTGGCTTGCGAAAGTATTTACCCCCCTTGGCATTTTTCCTATTTTGTTGCCTTACAACCTGGGATTAAAATGGATTTTTGGGGGGTTTGTATCATTTGATTTACACAACATGTCTACCACTTTGAAGATGCAAAATATTTTTTCTTGCGATTCAAACAAGAAATAAGACAAAAAAACAGAAAACTTGAGTGTGCATAACTATTCATCAATACTCTTTAGAGCCACCTTTTGCAGCAATTACATCTGCAAGTCTCTCGGGGTATGTCTCTATAAGCTTGACACATCTAGCCACTGGGACTTTTTCCCATTCTTCAAGGCAAAACTGCTCCAGCTCCTTCAAGTTGCATGGGTTTCCGCTGGTGTACAGCAACAATCTTTAAGTCATACCACAGATTCTCAATTGGATTGAGGTCTGGGCTTTGACTAGGCCATTCCAAGACATTTAAATGTTTCCCCTTAAACCACTTGAGTGTTGCTTTAGCAGTATGCTTAGGGTCATTGTCCTGCTGGAAGGTGAACCTCCATCCCAGTCTCAAATCTCTGGAAGACTGAAACAGGTTTCCCTCAAGAATTTCCCTGTATTTAGCGCCATCCATCATTCCTTCAATTTTGACCAGTTTCCCAGTCCCTGCCAATGAAAAACATCCCCACAGCATGATGATGCTTCGACCACCATGCTTCACTGTGGGGATGGTGTTCTCGGGGTGATGAGTTTGTGCCAGACATAACGTTTTCCTTGATGGCCAAAAAGTTCAATTTTAGTCTCATCTGACCAGAGTACCTTCTTCCATATGTTTGGGGAGTCTCCCACATGCCCTTATTTCTTTAAGCAATGGCTTTTTTCTGGCCACTCTTCCGTAAAGCCCAGCTCTGTGGAGTGTATGGCTTAAAGTGGTCCTATGGACAGATACTCCAATCTCCGCTGTGGAGCTTTTCAGCTCCTTCAGGGTTATCTTGGGTCTCTTTGTTGCCTCTATGATTAATGACTCTGACAATGACCCAGCACACCTCCAGGCTGTGTAAGGGCTATTTGACCAAGAAGGAGAGTGATGGAGTGCTGCATCAGATGTCCTGGCCTCCACAATCACCCGACCTCAACCCAATTGAGATGGTTTGGGCTGAGTTGGACCGCAGAGTGAAGGAAAAGCAGCCAACATGCTCAGCATATGTGGGCACTCCATCAAGACTGTTGGAAAAGCATTCCTCATGAAGCTGGTTGAGAGAATGCCAAGAGTGTGCAAAGCTGTCATCAAGGCAAAGGGTGGCTATTTGAAGAATCTCAAATATGAAATATAATTTGATTTGTTTAACACTTGTTTGTTTACTACATGATTCCATGTGTGTTATTTCATAGTTTTGATGTCTTCACTATTATTCTACAATGTAGAAAATAGTAAAAATTAAGAAAAACCCTTGAATGAGTAGGTGTGTCCAAACTTTTGACTGGTAGTGTATATATTTTTTATCTTATCTTTAACACTGCATTGTTGGAAAAGGACCCGTAAGTATAAAGCATTTCACTGTTTGTCTATACCTGTTGTCTACGAAGCGGGATCGTTTACCTTGCCATATACATTTTGAAAATGCAATATTCATTTTATCCAAATAGCCAGAAGGGGAAGCCATGGGAAGCATTGAACTACAGAAATTCAGCCTTGGCAATATATTCACTTTGACAATAGATATTTGATTAGATTTATTAGGATCCCCATTAGCCGATGTCTTACTGGGGTCTGATACATAACAAAAAAGAAATTACAGACATTTAAAAACATTAACATGTAGTGTGTGTGTGCTTGATTGAATTGATTTGAGCATTCTGTTAAAGTTTCTGGCAATAGTTTTATCCAAAGAAGGAAATATATCTACTCCCAAATGTTTCAAATGGGAAACGATTGGGATTCGATAAATAGAGATGGAGTCCTCCATCAGGGTCTTGAGAGGCAGTAGGGCTGATTTCGTTAGATACATTTTATAACTTGAGATTAAGCTGAATTTATCTATGATCTTCAATGCGATACACGGTGTCTAGATATAGTAAAAATGTAAAGTGATCAGCAGATTTGAGGGAAATTTGTGTTATTTCCTTCGATTGACAAATTGCCTGGGCCAGGGGTTCCATGGATAATAAGAATAGCAGAGGTGAAATTGGATCACCTTGTCTGCTGCTTCTGAATGGAGCAGTTACTGTCTGTTATAACTATACCCCGATTGCCATATTGGATTTTAATGAAATTGGAGACAATTCCCATATGTTCCAAGACAGACCAGAGATATGACCATTCTAGTCTATCAAAAGCTTTTTCTGCATAGAGAAATAATACAACTCAAGGAGCTGTTGTTTCTGATGAAGCATCTAAGATATGGAATAGGCCACGGAGGTTATCTGAGGATAAACACTTTTTAACAAACCCGCTTTGGTCCGTGTGGACCAATTTGGGCAATTACGTCTCGAGACGGGACGATGAAATTTAGGAAAACAGTTTAATATCTGTGTTTATCAAAGGAAGGGGGCGATAGTGAGAACACTGGGTGGCATCCTTACCTTTTTTAATAAAAGCAAAATTAGTGCTGTATTCACTTCTCTCCCAAATGAACCTTTGTGAATGGCTGTATTAATCATTTCGAGCAATAGTGGACCTAATTGCTTCCAAAATGTTAAATAGACCTCAGGAGGAATACAGTCCCATCCAGGTGATTTTCCTTTATTCATGCTATTCAATGCCCTTTTGAGTTTATTGAGAGAGATTTAGGCTCCCAGCGAGGTTGCTTCCTCTGTTGAAAGAAAAGGAGTTCTTACTTATTTTAGAAAGGAGTGTCTGGCTTTTTGTGTATTTACAATCAGAGGTGTACAGTTCTTTATAGAAGTGGGAGAATCTTTTAATGGATTAATTTGGGTAATTCACCTGTTACAGATTTAAAAGTTGCTATATCAGAATGAGAGGAGAGGAGGGGTGAGGGGAGGAGGTCAGAGGGGGCTGGTGTATCAAACTGCTGCTCTTCTTGATCAGAACGTATTATGCAGATCAAAGGACAAACACTGATTAACAATATTTCACTCACAGTAGAGATCTTAGATCATCTAAACTATCTTTTACATTTGTTTTACACACACACACACACACACACACACACACACACACACCATGAGCACTTTTACCAAAATACCCTAGTATTTTTTTTTTTTTTTTTTTTGGGGGGGTAGATCAGCTTAATATTGCAAATAGATTGTAACTTCCATCAATGTAATTGTCTGCATCACTTCCAATCCCCCATGTTTTTTTTATATACACTGCTCAAAAAAATAAAGGGAACACTAAAATAACACATCCTAGATCTGAATGAATGAAATAATCTTATTAAATACTTTTTTCTTTACATAGTTGAATGTGCTGACAACAAAATCACACAACAATTATCAATTATCAATTATCAATTAAAATCAAATATAATAATATAATATGCCATTTAGTTTTATCAACCCATGGAGGTCTGGATTTGGATTTGGAGTCACCCTCAAATTAAAGTGGAAAACCACACTACAGGCTGATCCAACTTTGATGTAATGTCCTTAAAACAAGTCAAAATGAGGCTCAGTAGTGTGTGTGGCCTCCACGTGCCTGTATGACCTCCCTACAACGCCTGGGCATGCTCCTGATGAGGTGGCGGATGGTCTCCTGAGGGATCTCCTCCCAGACCTGGACTACTCCTGGACAGTCTATGGTGCAACGTGGCATTGGTGGATGGAGCGAGACATGATGTCCCAGATGTGCTCAATTGGATTCAGGTCTGGGGAACGGGCAGGCCAGTCCATAGCATCAATGCCTTCCTCTTGCAGGAACTGCTGACACACTCCAGCCACATGAGGTCTAGCATTGTCTTGCATTAGAAGGAACCCAGGGCCAAACGCACCAGCATATGGTCTCACAAGGGGTCTGAGGATCTCATTTTGGTACCTAATGGCAGTCAGGCTACCTCTGGCGAGCACATGGAGGGCTGTGCGGCCCCCCAAAGAAATGCCACCCCACACCATGACTGACCCACCGCGCCAAACCGGTCATGCTGGAGGATTTTGCAGGCAGCAGAACGTTCTCCACGGCGTCTCCAGACTCTGTCACGTATGTCACGTGCTCAGTGTGAACCTGCTTTCATCTGTGAAGAGCACAGGGCGCCAGTGGCGAATTTGCCAATCTTGGTGTTCTCTGGCAAATGCCAAACGTCCTGCACAGTGTTGGGCTGTAAGCACAACCCCCACCTGTGGACGTCGGGCCCTCATACCACCCTCATGGAGTCTGTTTCTGACCGTTTGAGCAGACACATGCACATTTGTGGCCTGCTGGAGGTCATTTTGCAGGGCTCTGGCAGTGCTCCTCCCTTGCACAAAGGCGGAGGTAGCAGTCCTGCTGCTGGGTTGTTTCCCTCCTACGGCCTCCTCCACGTCTCCTGATGTACTGGTGTAACAGATCAAAGAATTACAGATTTTTGCAACCGTTCATTTTCTATTTTTTATTTTATTTTGTGAGTTGATTTCACCAAAAATATTGTATTGTTCAGCATTTCATTTAGTTTACAGATATTGGGAGAGTTAGTTGTGTAAGTGCGCCCTCTAGAGTGTTGGTTTGGTTACATGCGGAGTTGTATCATGATTTTCTCAGTCTGCATTCTACTCGACTGAGAGAGGTATGTGTTCACTTCGGCGTGACATAAACTTGATATACCTGTTAAAACTAAAACATTTCAGTGCACATAGTAACTTGTATGTATATTATATGATGAGTGTACATACATTTAATCAAGCTGTGTCGTGTGTTTTTAGCTATTTTTGAGAGTTTGAGAAATTGCTAACTTAGCTAACCTCGTGTTTGTTTAGCTGTAAGTTAGCGATCGTCATTCTATCCTCTTGTGTTGAAGCCCACGTTGTTCTTTTTATGTTAGGCGGATTCTGGTCGAGGGTAGAGTTTTGAACATTTTCTCTCCTTGATGTTGAACAGATTGAGAGAGTTGTACACAATAAAGTGCCTTCAAGTACGCCAGTGTCTTGTCTTCAGTGCACCGGAACACAACGCAGTAGTCGGCAACGAGCAGACCGCGCCGGCTACATTGGTGCCGTGACCCGGATATCTTCGCTTCATATCATCGCCAGGGTGATCGCCGGTGGTTGCTGTGACGAGTAGGAACCTCTTCGGAACGTTGACAAGTATAAGGGCAAACATTAATGTGTAAATTGTAGCTCTTAATTGCTTACCTCAGCTACTTCTATCATTTTACAAAAAAAAATTCAGATTCACATGTTCTGGTGATTCACATATCATTACCATAGTCTATTACAACTTTCTATTTAAAAAAAACAAAAATGACTGATGGTAAGGATGCGCAGACAACCATTTAGTGTTGGAGATGCTGCAGGGGTAAGCCTGGGGAGGGGCAGGTTTATGAGTATGGTGGTGGGAGAGCACGCCGGTTAGGGGTGCTGGTATACTAGGCAGACCTGTACTCTCGTCCACACGCTTACGAACTGATGAATATTCCCCCGCACCACACATGCGTAACTTAAGAGATGCTCCAGACATTGCAAGCAGCGTTAGTTCAGTGGGCCGTCCTGCATTTTCATACACTCACACCCAAAACAGATGAAACATCTCGACGTCAGCCAGTGTCTAGTTCACATGTGAGTTCTGCAGACCTAGGGAGTCTCATCACACAGTTAGCTCATGAAATAGGAGAGAACATTGCTAGCCAATTACAGAGATCTGTTGGTAGTGCAGATAACCAAACCACTCCTACGCCTAGCCTGAACTTAGGATATGGACAGTCTGATTTGAACATGACAGGAGTAAAGTTAGTCATGAAGACAGATGTCAAAGAGCCGCCGTACTTCAGGGGTGATGGAACAGACAAACACACAGTGCATGAGTGGGAAGAGATTATGAGCGTTTACCTGAATAAGAGAGGTGTACACCCGCAAGAGAACTCCCAGGAGATAATGTCAAGACTAATGGGAAAGGCTAGAGACATTGTTAAAGTTACCCTGCGCAGTATGCCATCGCTGCAGCCAGCTGAGAACTCCAAGCTCGTCTTTGATATTCTGAAACAACATTTCAGTGAGTTAACCTACTCCTCTATGCCTTTAGCAGATTTCTATAACACACACTTCCTCTGGCCGGAGAAAGTCCCATGGACTATTGGATACGCTTGAACAAGCCTGTGGATGTCGCAGATGAGTGTCTGAGAAGGCAGGGGCGAAACATTGAGGACCCCTCTCACGAAGTCACAATGATGCTGGTGAAACACTGTCCCGACCCCCGCTCTTGCAAGTGTCCTAAAGTGCAAAACAGCTGAAAAGTGGACAGCAAAGGAGATTCAGGAACACCTCGTTGAACATCAGAGAGAGGCTAGAACAATGTGTCAAGCCAAATCTTATCGGCCAAAGAACATTGGTGCACATGCTCAGGCATTAACCACAGAGACAGTCGCTGCTGAAAACCCAACAGACCTTACTGGTTACCCAAAGGCAATGGGGCTTCCATCCTCTCCTCAGACAGAGAGCATCTGCATGCAGTCTCTCATTGGCTTGCTGAACCGTGTGCTAGAGCAGACGGCACACACAACAGCAGTCGTGCCACCAAGCAGGGGGCCAGCAGCCATTGTTCAGAGTAGATGTAAAGTCTGTCAGTCTGCCGAACACTCAAACTACTGCACACTGTAGACAGGCGAACCTCTGTATGGGCTGTTACAAGCCCGGCCACTGGAAGAGAGAATGCCAACAGCGCCGGCCAAGAATTAACGCTCAGCCACAGTTAGCGCACACACACCACCTAACTCTGAGCAAGGTGGGAGCCAGTTTAAAACTAAATAGCTCACATTTTTCACATATCACGAAAGGGGATGTGTGAGCGTTGAAGATTCAACCCCTTGAAGAAAGTGAAGAATTGAAGGAGATGTATGTCAATGTCTGTAAAGCAATGTCTGATAATTGCACGGTAATTGTTCAGAATATTCACAGAGTTGAGACGTTCAGTGAGTTATTTCACGCACCGGTGACAGTTAATGGCTGTGCTCAGTTGCAAGGGCTCCTCGATACAGGCTCAATGGCCTGCACGATAAGTGAAGAGGCAGAGCGAGAGACTACTATCGGATAGCGTCTTGACCTCACATCAAGAACTCTCACAGCATATCATCCTTGTTGGCTGTGGAGGAGTACAAGTGCGCCCCAAGTGCATGTATGACATGGAACTAAGTCTGTATGGGGTAAAGTGCATGGTCCCAGTTCTGGTGATCACTGGTCAGAAAGACGACATAATAGTAGGCACCAACATGTTGAAAACGTGTACTGCATCAGCTGAAAAACGAGAACAGTTATTGGACACTTATCTCGAGCAACACAAAAGGGTCTCCAGATGGCGAACAGTTTCTAGAAATGATGACCAGTCTCACAAGGATGGAGGGGTGAAGATGTCCCAGGAAAAGTAGGGACAGTGAAGCTAACTCAGGCGGTGACTCTCCTTCCCAAACAAGAGTACCTGCTGTGGGGAAGACTGCCAAGTAATATGCCCAAGTCACCTGGGAGTACAGTTATGGTGGAGCCTACAACCTCCAGGTGTGTGCCTCGGGGCATTATGGTGGGGAGAGTGGTAACACCGCTATGGGGAGATGGCTGGATTCCCATGAAAATCACTAATATCTCAGACAAACCACTCACACTGAAAAGGAACAGCAAGCTTGCGGACGTCTCTACTTGTGTTGCAGCTGAAGATCTCACACTGTTCCAGGGTTCCTGTCAGAGTGATGCTGGCTCTGTTAGAGTGACTCATTTGAAACAGGACGACAACGGTGACCTGAAAGACAGACTGCAGAAGTCTGGTCTAGGAAATGTCGACATTGATCATTGTGAAGCGAGCCCCTCCACCAAAGCTCCAACTTGTGACATTGCTGGAGAAATATCAGGATATATTTTCAAAGCATCATCTTGACTGTGGAGAAGCCAAGGGCTTTGCCCATAGGATCCGCCTCACTGACGACCGTCCCTTCCGTCTTCCATATCGCAGAGTGCCGCCAGCCCACTATCAAAAGCTGCGCCAAGTTCTCACCGAGATGGAGGAACAGGAAATCATACGGAAATCAATGAGTGAATATGCTTCTCCACTCGTGATGGTTTGTAAGAAAAATGGCGACCTCCGGATATGCACAAACTTTCGATGGCTGAATGCAAGAACTATAAAGGATGCTCATCCTTTGCCCCATCAATCGGACTGCTTGGCTGCTCTTGGCGGTAATGCTGTCTTCAGCACCATGGACCTCACGTCTGGATTTTATAACTTGCCCATGCATGAGGAGGACAAAAAGTATAACCGCCTTCACAACACCATTAGGCCAGCACGAGTATAACAGAATGCCACAGGGGCTTTTGCAACAGTCCACGTCCTTCATGAGGATGATGCTGAGTATCTTTGGCGATCTTAACTTCAGGCAGTCTCTTGTGCTACCTAGATGATCTCTTGATATTTGCCCCCATGAACAGCAGGCCCTCAGCAGATTAGAGGTTGTTTTCCAGAGGCTACGGGAGCACAATCTAAAGTTGAGTCCAAAAAAATGCCATCTGTTGCGGAGATCTGTGAAGTTTCTCGGACACATCGTTGACAGTGACGGTGTTGCTGTTGACCCAGAGAAGGTCGAGGTCATCACCAAAATGTCAAAGAGGGACTTGATGGAAGATGATGGCTGCACTCCTTCAGTTCACAGAGTGAAGTCGTTCCTGGGATGGTATTTTATTACCAACACTACATACCAAATTGCTCCTCCATCGCAAAACCCCTGTTTGCTCTCACAGCTGGCCAGAAACGGAGAGGAAAGGCCGGAAGTACAGTCAGAATGCGGGAGTCTACAGAAAGCTCAAACCTGCGGATTGGACCCTTGACTGCGATTCCGCTTTCGCCGGACTTAAGGGGAAGCTCCTGAATTGTGTGGTCCTTAGCCATCCAGACTTTTCTAAGCCCTTGGTTCTGTCCATTGATGCGTCTCTTGATGGCCTTGGGGGCAGTTCTGTCCCAGATACCAGAAGGAGAAACGAAGGCACGCCCGATCGCCTTTGCCAGCAAGACCCTCACTGGCTCACAAAAGAGGTATCCTGCTCACCGACTGGAGTTCTTGGCGCTCAAATGGAGTGTTTGTGAAAAATTCAGCCACTGGTTGAAAGGCCACACTTTTACAGTGTGGACCGACAATAATCCTTTGAACTATATAATGACCAAACCAAAACTTGACGCTTGCGAACAGAGGTGGGTGGCAAAGCTTTCCCCATACACCTTCAGTATCAAACACATTCCTGGGGTAAAGAACATTGTGGCAGATGCCCTGAGTAGAGATCCTGTTTGCTAAATCAGTGAGCCAAAGGTTGATCAGTGAGCCCTATGAATGTCTTTTTGGCCGAGGCGGAGGGAACCAAAGAGGAGAAAGTCCAAGATCTCTTCCGGAGTAAGACCCAGTGTCTCCAGGCACATGATGCAGGGTGCTGTGTAACTATGGACCCCACTCAAGACAGGCTGGCCGGCAGTCAAGAACCCCTCTCATGTGAAATCTGCTTGTGAAGCTCATGTAGAGTGGGAAAGGGGAGCAGAGATAAGAGCAACACAGTTTCTCAATGTTCTTCCCCAGGCGGTGCCCTCAGAACAAGACACACTTCCAGCCCTCTCCATCGGCGAGCTGAGGCACAGCCAGGAAATAGATCCAGTTTATCAGGGAAGTCCTGCCACTCATTCAGAGGGGTGAGCCACCACCTAGGCGAGGGAGGAGGAGGTTAGCTCTTACGACCCAGACACTGTGCAAGCAGTGGCATCATCTAAAAGTCCAGGACGGAGTCTTATATAGGGTAACCAAAGACCCATTAAGCAGAGAGAAGAGGTATCAGTTTGTGCTGCCTGCTAGCTTGCTCTCGCTGGTGTGCATGACTTCGCTGGGCATCAAGGGCAGGCTAGAACAGCACACCTCGCCCGACAGCGTTTCTTCTGGCCGCAAATGGGAAGAGACATCAAGGAATATGTGAAAATGCTGCCAACGCTGTATCCTTGCAAAGACCCCTGAACCAGCTGCCCGAGCTCCCTTGGAGAGCATTCGCACTTCGGCACCCATGGAGCTGGTGTGCATTGATTTTTGGAGTGCTGAGGACTGTAAGCAAAGATCTGTCGATGTGTTAGTCATAGCAGACCACTTTACAAAATTGCTCATGCCTTTCCCTGCATAAACCAAACTGCAAAGCAAATAGCAAAGAAGTTATGGGATAACGTATTCTGCATCTACGGTTTCCCAGAGCGAATACATTCTGATCAAGGGGCAATTTTGAAAGCAAACTCATAGCTGAACTCCTCAGCCTCACAGGGATTATGAAAACACACACACAGCATACCATCCCATGGGAAATGGGCAAACCGAAAGGTTCAATAGGACACTTGGCAGTATGTTGCGTTGCCCTACCCTGACAGCTAAGCAACACTGGGTCCAACAGATACAGACTGACTTTTGCGTGTAATGCCACCACTCATGAAACAACTGGATATCCTCCATTCTATTTGATGTATGGTCGAGTCCCAGACTCCCAGTAGACATGGTCTTCAAACAAAGTCTTGAGGGATCCAGTCGTGGTGAATTATAAGACCTATGCAGAGAAACTGATGGCGAACCTCCATGTGGCTGCCGACATAGCTCAGCAGCATGCGAGGAAAGGACAGCAACATCAAGCTGTGCTACAACAAGAGAGTTCGTGGAACCCACTTTGAACGTTGGCGACCGAGTTTTTTGTTAGCTAATAAAGCAGAGAGAGGGAAGAGCAAGTTAGCGGATAAGTGGGAAGCCACTATGTATACCATCATAGACCGGAACCCTCAGACTCACGTTTACAAAGTCAGAGACGAAAAGTGGGAAAACAAAAGTTGTTCATCGGAATTTGATGTTGGACGTGAGCTTCTTGCCCATGCCAGAACTAAAGCGATGAAGAGACGAATGGAGCTGCCTCGGATGTGGCCAGTGAGTTTCAGCCTCCTTCTGTTGATGCTTTGAGTGGCCTAGCAGTAGATGCTTCTGAGGACTGTACATGTTCGTGGTTAAACGCATCCTCTGACTCTGAGTCTATTGGAGAAGCTGATGAGTCTGAGATGGAGAATGAGATGCCCCCACTCTCTGTCCAGGAAGTCTGTTCAACTGACACCCACGAGAGCCCAGTCTAAAGAGGTCAGAGTCCAAGGGAAAATGAATACTCACCTGTGAGAGACTTGTCGGATTCCAGTGACCCCCCTGATTTGCACATGACTGACACTGACTCTGTTGCCCCAATTGATGTTCCTGACTTAGATGAGACAGGGTCTTCGGACGTCAATTCACCTGTTACACTGACTGATAGTCAGATACCCTCCCAAGTACAAGGGTTTGAAAGTCAGGTTGTCAGAACACGTACTGGCAGGGTTGTTAAGGCAGTCGATCGCTTTGATAGAGAACATGGTGCAAAAAACCACTCACCAAGGGTTTTGTTACAGGAGTCAGAAGGTCACTGTCTTTCCGTTCTTTATTTTAGATACATTTTTTGAGATTAAGATATTTTTTTTTATTACCAGTAGTATGACCTGGGTCATGAGATGTTCATATTGGAGGGAAAAGTGTTCCAAGATCTCATATGGTGTATAAGGCATCATATTCACTAGAAGGGGCAGTAGCCTGATCAACTTCTGTTTTCTTTTAACTTACTTTGTAAGTAGCTTTATGCACTGTATATGGGAAATGGAGTCCCAGGGCTATCTTGGACCAAGTGGACAAGAGTTTTATTTTATGTTTTTGGATATTTTCCACCCTCGACGTGCGAAGGATTTTGGTGAAATTAAAGAGGGGTGAATGTAACAGGTCAAAGAATTACAGATTTTTGCAACCGTTCATTTTCTATTTTTTATTTTATTTTGTGAGTTGATTTCACCAAAATATTGTAATTGTTCAGCATTTCGTGTAGTTTACAGATATTGGGAGAGTTAGTTGTGTAAGTGCGCCCTCTAGAGTGTTGGTTTCGTTACATGCGGAGTTGTCTCATGATTTTCTCAGTCTGCATTCTACTCGACTGAGAGAGGTATGTGTTCATTTCGGCGTGACATAAACTTTGATATAACCTGTTAAAACTAAAATGTTTCAGTGCACATAGTAACTTGTATGTATATTATATGATGAGTGTACATACATTTAATCAAGCTGTGTCGTGAATTTAGCTATTTTTGAGAGTTTGAGAAATTGCTAACTTAGCTAACCTCGTGTTTTGTTAGCTGTAAGTTAGCGATCGTCATTCTATCCTCTTGTGTTGAAGCCCACGTTGTTTTTTTTATGTTAGGCGGATTCTGGTCGAGGGTAGAGTTTTGAAACATTTTCTCTCCTTGATGTTGAACAGGTATGTATCAGGTTAAAAAAATATGTGTTCATTTAAAATGTTTTCATGTATTGATTAGTGTTTAATGGCACTGAAAAGCTCAAATGTGAAGGATTACATGTTGCTTCGTGCATATTACTGTATGTATTACCTATTTGAAAGATGGTTTATGTCATGTTGCACAGTATTAATGTAAAGGCTAAAAGCTCAGAGTTTTGGCAGAGATAACATGCAATATGACACATACATAAGATATACACCAGATGCAATGTTTATTTTCCAATTATGTTGTATTTTATTCCTTGGATTTTTGAATGTGATTATACTCAGTCTGCATTCTACTCGACTGAGAGAGGCGGATTCTGGTCGAGGGTATAGTTTTGAACATTTTCTCTCCTTGATGTTGAACAGATTGAGAGAGTTGTACACAATAAAGTGCCTTCAAGTACGCCAGTGTCTTGTCTTCAGTGCACCGGAACACAACGCAGTAGTCGGCAACGAGCAGACCGCGCCGGCTACACTGGCCTGTCTCCTGGTGGCGCCTCCATGCTCTGGACACTACGCTGACAGACACAGCAAACCTTCTTGCCACAGCTCGCATTGATGTGCCATCCTGGATGAGCTGCACTACCTGAGCCACTTGTGTGGGTTGTAGACTCCATCTCATGCTACCACTAGAGTGAAAGCACCGCCAGCATTCAAAAGTGACCAAAACATCAGCCAGGAAGCATAGGAACTGAGAAGTGGTCTGTGGGCACCACCTGCAAAACCAGTCCTTTATTGGGGGTGTCTTGCTAATTGCCTATAATTCCCACCTGTTGTCTATTCCATTTGCACAACAGCATGTGAAATGTATTGTCAATCAGTGTTGCTTCATAAGTGGACAGTTTGATTTCACAGAAGTGTGATTGACTTGGAGTTACATTGTGTTGTTTAAGTGTTCCCTTAATTTTTTTGAGCAGTGTATATATACACATACATACATACATACATATACACACCCACATACAGTGAGGAAAAAAAGTATTTGATCCCCTGCTGATTTTGTACGTTTGCCCACTGACAAAGACACAATTTTAATGGTAGGTTTATTTGAACAGTGAGAGACAGAAAAACAACAACAAAAATCCAGAAAAACGAATGTCAAAAATGTTATGAATTGATTTGCATTTTAATGAGGGAAATAAGTATTTGACCCCTCTGCAAAACATGACTTAGTACTTGGTGGCAAAACCCTTGTTGGCAATCACAGAGGTCAGACGTTTCTTGTAGTTGGCCACCAGGGTTGCACACATCTCAGGAGGGATTTTGTCCCAATCCTCTTTGCAGATCTTCTCCAAGTCATTAAGGTTTCGAGGCTGACGTTTGGCAACTCGAACCTTCAGCTCCCTCCACAGATTTTCTATGGGATTAAGGTCTGGAGACTGGCTAGGCCACTCCAGGACCTTAATGTGCTTCTTCTTGAGCCACTCCTTTGTTGCCTTGGCCGTGTGTTTTGGGTCATTGTCATGCTGGAATACCCATCCACGACCCATTTTCAATGCCCTGGCTGAGGGAAGGAGATTCTCACCCAAGATTTGATGGTACATGGCCCCGTCCATCGTCCCTTTGATGCAGTGAAGTTGTCCTGTCCCCTTAGCAGAAAAACACCCCCAAAGCATGATGTTTCCACCTCCATGTTTGACGGTGGGGATGGTGTTCTTGGGGTCATAGGCAGCATTCCTCCTCCTCCAAACACGGCGAGTTGATGCCAAAGAGCTCCATTTTGGTCTCATCTGACCACAACACTTTCACCCAGTTCTCCTCTGAATCATTCAGATGTTCATTGGCAAACTTCAGACGGGCATGTATATGTGGTTTCTTGAGCAGGGGGACCTTGTGGGCGCTGCAGGATTTCAGTCCTTTACGGCGTAGTGTTGCCAATTGTTTTCTTGGTGACTATGGTCCCAGCTGCCTTGAGATCATTGACAAGATCCTCCCGTGTAGTTCTGGGCTGATTCCTCACCGTTCTCTTGATCATTGCAACTCCACGAGGTGAGATCTTGCATGGAGCCCCAGGCCGAGGGAGATTGACAGTTCTTTTGTGTTTCTTCCACATACATACATACATACACATACATATCCTTTAAAATAAATATATATATATATATATATATATATATATATATATATATATATATATATATATATATATATATATATATATATATATATATATTCCCCTTTATTACTTTCCAACCCCGCCACCCTTTCCCCACTTGGAGTAAACTAGTGAACAACAATGCCTAGGCCTCTACTTCCAGCCCATACCCACTGTCTACATTTTATGGACATTTTGTTTGTTCTTTCTCCTGAACTTCTTCTACTCTCAACCTCTCCGATCATTTTCATGATGTCCATCCGGTTTGCTTCTATATGCCATATCTTTCTAACGGTGCTCCTTCACAAAAGCTCCCAACCTACAACCCATACACTTATTATGGACACAGCGTGCCTACATTATTAGTTATCTTGTTATTGTTAGTTGTTATTAGTCCCATCCTTCAATTCCATTCAACACCTCCCATCTATCTTTTAACACCATCCATATAGGATTTCTATTTGCCATATATATTTCAACTGTACTGTGATGTCTTACAAAAGTTCTGAACCTTTCTATTCTCATTGTTTGTACAGATTGTGAATTGAAACATTTATTTTTTGCTAATAGTATTATTATGTTATTGATCAATTGACTATGACTTTTCAGATCACCCAGTTGTGCTATCTGCAGGGTTAGCTCCAGGTAAATATTGCAATCCTTTACCCATTCCTGGACCTGTGTCCAAAAACAAGCTACAAATGGACAGTACCAAAACAAATGATCTAATGATTCTGTCTCTTCGCAGAAAAATCTGCAGAGCTGGGAAGATTGTATCCCCCATATAAATATAATTATATTGGTAGCAAGAATTTTATATAATAATTTAAATTGAAAGATTCTAAGTTTTGAATCCGGTGTTGTTTTGCATATCAGTTCATAAACACTATGCCATGGGATCGGTACGTCAAAAATCTCTTCCCAACTATTTTGCAATCTATATGGGATGGCTGTCAATCCTTTGGTCATTAAATGAAACTGATATACTTTTTTATTTATCACAGTTTTCCTTAACCAATTATGTTCTTTAATGCAAGGCTGACAAACAAGTTCCTTACTTTCTCCTCCTTCCCCTTTCCTCTTCCATTTTTACGGTAAGGCTGCAATTATTTGGTTGTAATTTTGGGTAGAGCAGACATTTCCATATGTTTTTGTTAGCGGCATGTGCGACATAACTCCACCAGTCCTACCGATGATATCATTTACAACATGAACATTTTGTCAAAAAAAAAAGTTTTTTTGTCAATTAGTATATTTGAGTTTACCCACAATATTAGTTGCATTATTTGTTCTGTCGTTTCTGGAGGATTAAATTGAAATTGCAACCAACTTTCTATGGCTTGTTTTAGAAATAGTGATATCTGGGAGATGATTTCCTTTTCAAATCACTGAAAGTGAGTGGTTGTAATCTGAATTAAGGGAAAAAGGCCATTCTTGAACATTGGGTGAGACAATCTTATTAATTTGCTAGAGAACCAGTTTGGATTTAAGTATAACTTTTGTATGACTGAAGCTTTTAGTGATAGGTCTAATGTTTTAATATTTAATAATTTCTGTCCTCCGAATTCATATTCATTGTATAAATAGGCCCATTTAATTTTGTCTGGCTTGCCGTTCCAAATAAAATGGAATATTTTTTTCTCATATAATTTAAAAAACTGTTCGCCAGGCGTAGTTAAGACCATAAGCAAAAATAGGTAAACTGGGATAATACTAAAGAGTTAATCAGGGTGATTTTTTCACAAATTGACAGGCACCCACCTTTCCATGGTAGCAATATCTTATCTATTTTTGCTAACTTTCTATTATAATTTATTAAATTGAGATCATTTATTTCCTTTGGGATATGTATTCCAAGTATATCCACATCACCATCAGACCATTTTATTAGTAAACTACATGGCAATGTAAAAATTTTACTTTTTATTGATCCAATACGTAATATAGTACATTTGTCATAATTTGGTTGTAATCCAGAGGGGTTAGAAAATGTATCTAGATCCTCTATGAGGCTGTGGAGTGATTCTAGTTGTGGATTTAAAAGAAAACATGAATCATCAGTGTACAATGACACCTTTGTTTTTAAGCCCTGGATTTCTAATCCCCTGATATTAATTGTTGGATCTGATTTTAATAGCTAACATCTCAATGGCCACAATAAATAGATATGCCGACAGTGGACAACCTTGTTTCACTCCTCTTCACAGTTTAAAACTCTCTGAGAAATAGCCATTATTTACTATTTTACACCTAGGGTTACTATACATGATTTTGACCCATTTTATAAGAGATTCACCAAAATTGAAATGCTCCAGGCATTTATATATAAACCCCAGTCGTACTTTATCAAATGCCTTTTCGAAGTCTGCTATGAATAGCAGGCTTGGTTTCTCAGATTTTCCATAATGTTCTATTGTTTCCAGTACTTGCCTTATATTATCTCCAATGTATCTTCCATGTAAAAAACCTGTCTGATTAGAAGGAATAATATCCGACAATACCTTTTTAATTCTATGCGCTATACATTTTGCTAGAATTTTTGCATCACAACGCTGAAGTGTAAGGGGCCTCCAATTTTTTTAATGGGCTGGAACTTTATATTTTCCACTTGTATCCTGTTTCAGTAATAATGAGATCAGACCTTCTTCTTGAGTGTCAGATAATCTACCATTTACATAGGAGTGGTTAAAACATGCTAATAACGGTCCTCTTAGTATATCAAAAAAGGTTTGGTATACTTCGACTGGTATGCCATCCAACCCTGGAGTTTTCCCGGACTTAAAGTCTTTAATTGCATCCAGAAGTTCCTCCTCTGTAATTTCACCTTCACATGAGTCTTTCTGTTTGGCTGTTAATTTTACATTATCAATAGAAAAAAAATCTCTACAATTAGCTTCAGTTAGAGGAGATGGAGGCGACTGAAACAAAAACATATGCTTAAAGTACCTTGTTACCTCCTTCAAAATATAATTTGGTGAATCATGGGTTACTCCGTCAATTGTAACCAGTTTCATTAAATTATTTTTGGTAGCATTCCTATGTTGAAGATTAAAAAAGAATTTGGTGCATTTTCCCCCATATTCCATCCAGTTCGCTTAATTTTTATAATATATTACACTTGATCTTTCTTGAATAAGTTTCTCCATTTCTTTTTGTTTTTCCTCTAATTTATTCTGAGCCTCTATGTTACAGTTTTTATTGCCATCTATCTGTTCCGTTAGACTTTCTATTTCCTTTGTTAGTATAAACTCCTTTGACCTAGAAGAACAGTGCCGGAGAAGATGGCTGCCGTTTTACAGCCCTCTAACCAATTGTACTATTATGTGTGTTTTTCCGCGTTATTTGTAATTAATTTTGTACATAATGTTTCTGCCATCGTCCCTTATAACCAAAAAGAGCTTATGGATGTCAGGACAGCGATTACTCACCTCGTATTGGACGAATAATTTTTCTTCAACGAGGCGGCCACGAAGGATATCCTACAGACACCCGACAAGGCCCAAATCCCCGTCATTCGCATGAGGAAGTGACAGAGATATCGTGGACGTAGGTCGGGGTGCCTTGTAAGGATCCGATGGCGAGCGAGTAAACTGCCGCTCCCATCAATCCTATTAGCCAATCTTCAATCATTGGAGAACAAATTGGATGACCTAAGATTATGGTTATCCTACCAACGGGACATTAAAAACTGTAATATCTTATGTTTCACCGAGTTGTGGCTGAACGACGACATGGATAACATATAGCTAGCGGGCTATACGCTACATCGGCAGGATAGAACGGCTGACTCCGGTAAGACAAGGGGTGGCGGTCTGTGTATATTTGTAAACAACAGCTGGTGCACAAAATCAAATTCTAAGGAAGTCTCAAGGTTTTGCTCGCCTGAGGTAGAGTATCTTATGATAAGCTGTAGACCACACTATTTACCAAGAGAGTTTTCATCTATATTTTTCATAGCTGTCTATTTACCACCACAAACCAATGCTGGCATTAAGATTGCACTGAATGAGCTGTATAAGGCCATAAGTCAACAGGAAAACGCTCATCCAGATGCAGCGCTCCTAGTGGCCGGGAACTTTAATGCAGGGAAACTTAAATCCATTCTATCTCATTTCTACCAGCATGTTAAATGTGCAACCAGAGGAAAAAAAAAACTCTAGACCACCTTTACTCCACACACAGAGACGCATACAAAGCTCTCCCTCGCCCTCCATTTGGCAAATCTGACCATAACTCTATCCTCCTGATTCCTGCTTATAAGCAAAAACTAAAGCAGGAAGCACCAGTGACTCGGTTAATAAAAAAGTGGTCAGATGACGCAGATGCTAAGCTACAGGACTGTTTTACTAGTACAGACTGGAACATGTTCCGGGATTGTTCAGATAGCATTGAGGAGTACACCACATCAGTCACTGGCTTCATCAATAAGTGCATCGATGATGTCGTCCCCACAGTGACCGTACGTACATACCCCAACCAGAAGCCATGAATTACAGGAAACATCCGCACTGAGCTAAAGGGTAGAGCTGCCGCTTTCAAGGAGCGGGACTCTAACCCGGACGCTTATAAGAAATCCCGCTATGCCCTCCGACGAACCATCAAACAGGCAAAGAGTCAATACAGGACTAACATTGAATCGTACTACACTGGCTCTGATGCTCGTCGGATGTGGCAGGGCTTGAAAACTATTACAGACTACAAAGGGAAGCACAGCCGCGAGCTGCCCAGTGACACAAGACTTCCAGACGAGCTAAACCACTTCTATGCTCGCTTCGAGGCAAGCAACACTGAAGCATGCATGAGAGCACCAGCTGTTCCGGATGACTATGTGATCACGCTCTCCGTAGCCGATGTGAGTAAGACTTTTAAGCAGGTCAACATTCACAAGGCCGCAGGGCCAGACGGATTACCAGGACGTGTACTCCGAGCATGTGCTGACCAACTGGCAAGTGTCTTCACTGACATTTTCAACATGTACCTGACTGAGTCTGTAATACCAATGTTTCAAGCAGACCACCATAGTCCCTGTGCCCAAGGACTCTAAGATAACCTGCCTAAATGACTACCGACCCGTAGCACTGACGTCTGTAGCCATGAAGTGCTTTGAAAGGCTGGTCATGGCTCACATCAACAGCATGATCCCAGAAACCCTAGACCCACTCCAATTTGCATACCGCCCCAACAGATCCACAGATGATGCAATCTCTATTGCACTCCACACTGCCCTTTCCCACCTGGACAAGAGGAACACCTACGTGAGAATGCTTTTCATTGAGTACAGCTCAGCATTCAACACCATAGTGCCCTCAAAGCTCATCACTAAGCTAAGGATCCTGGGACTAAACACCTCCCTCTGCAACTGGATCCTGGACTTCCTGACGGGCCGCCCCCAGGTGGTAAGGGTAGGTAACAACACATCTGCCACACTGATCCTCAACACGGGGGCCCCTCAGGGGTGCGTGCTCAGTCCCCTCCTGTACTCCCTGTTCACCCATGACTGCATGGCCAGGCACGACTCCAACACCATCATTAAGTTTGCCGACGACACAACAGTGGTAGGCCTGATCACCGACAACGATGAGACAGCCTATAGGGAGGAGGTCAGAGACCTGGCCGTGTGGTGCCAGGATAACAACCTCTCCTTTAACGTGACCAAGACAAAGGAGATGATTGTGGACTACAGGAAAAAAAAAGAGGACTGAGCCCGCCCCCATTCTCATCGACGGGGCTGTAGTGGAACAGGTTGAGAGCTTCAAGTTCCTTGGTGTCCACATCACCAACGAACTATCATGGTCCAAACACACCAAGACAGTCGTGAAGAGGGCACGAAAAAGCCTATTCCCCCTCAGGAGACTGAAAAGATTTGGCATGGGTCCTCAGATCCTCAAAAAATTATACAGCTGCACCATCGAGAGCATCCTGACTGGTTGCATCACCGCCTGGTATGGCAACTGCTTGGCCTCCGACCGCAAGGCACTACAGAGGGTAGTGCGTACGGCCCAGTACATCACTGGGGCCAAGCTTCCTGCCATCCAGGACCTCTATACCAGGCGGTGTCAGAGGAAGGCCCTCAAAATTGTCAAAGACTCTAGCCACCCTAGTCATAGACTGTTCTCTCTGCTACCGCACGGCAAGCGGTACCGGAGTGCCAAGTCTAGGTCCAAAAGACTTCTCAACAGCTTCTACCCCCAAGCTATAAGACTCCTGAACAGCTAATCATGGCTACCTGGACTATTTGCAATACCCCCCCACCCCATCCTTTTATGCTGCTGCTACTCTGTTAATTATTCATGCATAGTCACTTTAACTCTACCCACATGTACATATTACTTCAACTACCTCAACTAGCCGGTGCCCCCGCACATTGACTCTGCACTGGTACCCCCCTGTATATATACCCTCCCTACTGTTATTTTATTTTACTTCTGCTCTTTTTTTCCTCAACACTTTTTTGTTGTTTTATTTTACTTTTTTATTAAAAATAAATGCACTGTTGGTTAAGGGCTGTAAGTAAGCATTTCACTGTAATGTCTGCACCTGTTGTATTCGGTGCATGTGGCCAATACAATTTGATTTGATTTGATAAATGATGTTAATAAATAAATAAAAACAAGAACATGGTGCCTTCTGGTTTGATTAATTCAAGGATTTTAAATGATTTATACTTTTACTTTTACTTTTGAAACGTAAGTATATTTGAGCAATTACATTTACTTTTGATACTTAAGTATATTTAAAACCAAATACTTTAAAACTTTTAATCAAGTAGGATTTTACTGAGTGACTTTCACTTTTACTGGAGTCATTTTCTATTAAGGTATCTTTACTTTAGTATGACAATTTGGTACTTTTTCAACACTGGAGACAGGTCAGGTACCACCTATAGACAGGTAGCCAGAGAGACAGGTCAGGTACCACCTGTAGACAGGTAGCCAGAGAGACAGGTCAGGTACCACCTGTAGACAGGTAGCCAGAGAGACAGGTCAGGTACCACCTGTAGACAGGTAGCCAGAGAGACAGGTCAGGTACCACCTGTAGACAGGTAGCCAGAGAGAGACAGGTCAGGGAGCACCTGTAGACAGGTAGCCAGAGAGACAGGTCAGGTACCACCTGTAGACAGGTAGCCAGAGAGACAGGTCAGGTACCACCTGTAGACAGGTAGCCAGAGAGACAGGTCAGGTACCACCTGTAGACAGGTAGCCAGAGAGAGACAGGTCAGGTACCACCTGTAGACAGGTAGCCAGAGAGAGACAGATCAGGTACCACCTGTAGACAGGTAGCCAGAGAGAGACAGGTCAGGAACCACCTGTAGACAGGTAGCCAGAGAGACAGGTCAGGTACCACCTGTAGACAGGTAGCCAGAGAGACAGGTCAGGTACCACCTGTAGACAGGTAGCCAGAGAGACAGGTCAGGTACCACCTGTAGACAGGTAGCCAGAGAGACAGGTCAGGTACCACCTGTAGACAGGTAGCCAGAGAGACAGGTCAGGTACCACCTGTAGACAGGTAGCCAGAGAGACAGGTCAGGTACCACCTGTAGACAGGTAGCCAGAGAGACAGGTCAGGGGACCACCTGTAGACAGGTAGCCAGAGAGACAGGTCAGGTACCACCTGTAGACAGGTAGCCAGAGAGAGACAGGTCAGGTACCACCTGTAGACAGGTAGCCAGAGAGACAGGTCAGGTACCACATGTAGACAGGTAGCCAGAGAGACAGGTCAGGTACCACCTGTAGACAGGTAGCCAGAGAGAGACAGATCAGGTACCACCTGTAGACAGGTAGCCAGAGAGACAGGTCAGGTACCACCTGTAGACAGGTAGCCAGAGAGACAGGTCAGGTACCACCTGTAGACAGGTAGCCAGAGAGACAGGTCAGGTACCACCTGTAGACAGGTAGCCAGAGAGACAGGTCAGGGACCACCTGTAGACAGGTAGCCAGAGAGACAGGTCAGGTACCACCTGTAGACAGGTAGCCAGAGAGACAGGTCAGGTACCACCTGTAGCCAGGTAGCCAAGAGAGACAGGTCAGGTACCACCTGTAGACAGGTAACCAGAGAGAGACAGGTCAGGTACCACCTGTAGACAGGTAGCCAGAGAGACAGGTCAGGTACCACCTGTAGACAGGTAGCCAGAGAGACAGATCAGGTACCACCTGTAGACAGGTAGCCAGAGAGACAGGTCAGGTACCACCTGTAGACAGGTAGCCAGAGAGAGACAGGTCAGGTACCACCTGTAGACAGGTAGCCAGAGAGACAGGTCAGGTACCACCTGTAGACAGGTAGCCAGAGAGACAGGTCAGGTAGCACCTATAGACAGGTAGCCAGAGAGACAGGTCAGGTACCACCTGTAGACAGGTAGCCAGAGAGACAGGTCAGGTACCACCTGTAGCCAGGTAGCCAGAGAGACAGGTCAGGTACCACCTATAGACAGGTAGCCAGAGAGACAGGTCAGGTACCACCTGTAGCCAGGTAGCCAGAGAGAGACAGGTCAGGTACCACCTGTAGCCAGGTAGCCAGAGAGACAGGTCAGGTACCACCTGTAGCCAGGTAGCCAGAGAGACAGGTCAGGTACCACCTATAGACAGGTAGCCAGAGAG
The DNA here is from genome assembly GCA_036851935.1 of Coregonus suidteri. Classification (NCBI taxonomy): domain Eukaryota; kingdom Metazoa; phylum Chordata; class Actinopteri; order Salmoniformes; family Salmonidae; genus Coregonus; species Coregonus suidteri. Next base: position 161,402 of record JAGTTL010000054.1, on the reverse strand, counting down.
ACAGGTCAGGTACCACCTGTAGACAGGTAGCCAGAGAAAGACAGTTCAGGTACCACCTGTAGACAGGTAGCCAGAGAGAGACAGGTCAGGTACCACCTGTAGACAGGTAACCAGAGAGACAGGTCAGGTACCACCTGTAGACAGGTAGCCAGAGAGACAGGTCAGGTACCACCTGTAGACAGGTAGCCAGAGAGACAGGTCAGGTACCACCTGTAGACAGGTAGCCAGAGAGACAGGTCAGGTACCACCTCACACGTGGCTGCCACTGACAGTGAACACTCTTAGATTCTCTGTTATTTCATGTAGAATTATGATTTTAGAAAACATCCTCTCCAATGACTGTTTTGTGAATGGCAACTCTCTGTGAGGTGGTTTAACGAAATGGAACCAATGAACATCAAAATAGTACATACAGTTCTATTAGATAGAGCTTCTTCTGGTGCCACTGGTAGAGGGGAATAAGAACTGAAGTTAGTCAGTCCACATGGTGTGTTTCCTAAGGCCAAACTGCTGGTTCTGGTGCCACTGGTAGAGGGGAATAAGAACTGAAGTTAGTCAGTCCACATGGTGTGTTTTCCTAAGGCCAAACTGCTGTGTTTCCTAAGGCCAAAGGCCAAACTGCTGGTTCTGGTGCCACTGGTAGAGGGGAATAAGAACTGAAGTTAGTCAGTCCACATGGTGTGTTTCCTAAGGCCAAACTGCTGGTTCTGGGTGCCACTGGTAGAGGGGAATAAGAACTGAAGTTAGTCAGTCCACATGGTGTGTTTCCTAGGCCCAAACTGCTGGTTCTGGTGCCACTGGTAGAGGGGAAATAAGAACTGAAGTTAGTCAGTCCACATGGTGTGTTTCCTAAGGCCAAACTGCTGGTTATGGTGCCACTGGTAGAGGGGAATAAGAACTGAAGTTAGTCAGTCCACATGGTGTGTTTCCTAAGGCCAAACTGCTGGTTCTGGTGCCACTGGTAGAGGGGAATAAGAACTGAAGTTAGTCAGTCCACATGGTGTGTTTCCTAAGGCCAAACTGCTGGTTCTGGTGCCACTGGTAGAGGGGAATAAGAACTGAAGTTAGTCAGTCCACATGGTGTGTTTCCTAAGGCCAAACTGCTGGTTCTGGTGCCACTGGTAGAGGGGAATAAGAACTGAAGTTAGTCAGTCCACATGGTGTGTTTCCTAAGGCCAAACTGCTGGTTCTGGTGTTGAGTGTTGTTTTGAACATGGTCTCCATTGATTGACATGCCAGAGGCTGGTAAAACACAGTTTGTTGTGGAACAACTTCAGTCAGTCAGTGAGGACCTTCAGGCCTCAGGATGGGGGGAAATAGTAGAATACAATTAAAGCCAGGGACAGATATGAAATGGTGCCCTGTTCTCTTTGTAGTGCATCCTCTGATATCTATTGCCCTACTTCTAGCCATAACCCTGGTAGATGTATGATCTAACCTTTCTTTTTATGACGTCCATAAGGAAAGGGGAATTATTGTTGTGGAGATGTTTTGTTATGTTTTATTTCATCCAAACAGTTGGGAGGCAGGGCAGCATTGGTCACCACCTCCCCAACCACAGACTCTCCCTTTAAAAACAAACCAAAATACTGCTGTATATAACATGGTGTTGCTCCGTTCTTTAAAATGTCAAGTGGATTGATTTTGCAGCTCCGTGACTATTTGAATCAGTGATGTAGAACCAGGTGTTAGCTTGCTCTGGCCCCGGGCTAAAATGGAATTGGACAAGGCCTGGGAAATTGTGTCTGAGCTGGAAACAAGTGTTCTGTGATTGTTTACTTCATGTCTTTAAATTGCATTTCTTCCTTTTTAATTCCAGCAGCCCTGAGAGAGAAGGAAGGAGAAACATTTTCCCTGTTCTCTCCTCTTACCATTAACCCTTACCTCTCTCATGTTGTCAAATGCAAATGTAGTGACCTGAGACAGTTAGCCCAAGGGCCACACACACACACACTGACATACACACATATTGACATACACACAAACTGACACAAACACACTGACACACACACACACTGACACAAAAACACACACACACTGACACAAACACACACACACACACACAAAAACACACTGACACACACACACACTGACACACACACTGACACAAAAACACACACACACTGACACAAACACACACACACACAAAAACACACACTGACACAAACACACACTGACACAAACACACGCACACACTGACACAAACACACACTGACACACACACACACACTGACACAAACACACACACACACTGACAAAAACACACACACACAGAGACACAAAAACACACTGACACACACACACTGACACAAACACACACTGACACACATGCACACACACTGACACAAACACTGACACTCACACTGACACAAACACTTACACAAAAACACACTGACAAAAACACACACACACACACTATATCTGGCCCTGGCCCAAGCAACAGCTCCATGCGTCTATACCTGGCCCTGGCCCAAGCAACAACTCCATGCGTCTATACCTGGCCCTGGCCCAAGCAACAGCTCCATGCGTCTATACCTGGCCCTGGCCCAAGCAACAGCTCCATCAAAGGAATTGATATCAAATCTCCCTATCTCCTGTAACCCCGCTGCCAGGACTGAATCATAATGGTCCACTAAGATGGACATGTTAGTGTCCATCCAGTGGTCCGTATTCTCCTCAACCAGCGCCAGAGTGGTTGAATTGGGTGAGGAAGGTTTAATAAAAGCTGTAAGTCTAACAACCTGTTTCATCATGCCAGGAGGGAGAGACCTGGTCAACCTGTTTCATCATGCCAGGAGGGAGAGACCTGGTCAACCTGTTTCATCATGCCAGGAGGGAGAGACCTGGTCAACCTGTTTCATCATGCCAGGAGGGAAAGACCTGGTCAACCTGTTTCATCATGCCAGGAGGGAAAGACCTGGTCATCTAACAACCTGTTTCATCATGCCAGGAGGGAAAGACCTGGTCATCTAACAACCTGTTTCATCATGCCAGGAGGGAAAGACCTGGTCAACCTGTTTCATCATGCCAGGAGGGAAAGACCTGGTCAACCTGTTTCATCATGCCAGGAGGGAGAGACCTGGTCATCTAACAACCTGTTTCATCATGCCAGGAGGGAGAGACCTGGTCATCTAACAACCTGTTTCATCATGCCAGGAGGGAGAGACCTGGTCAACCTGTTTCATCATGCCAGGAGGGAAAGACCTGGTCATCTAACAACCTGTTTCATCATGCCAGGAGGGAGAGACCTGGTCAACCTGTTTCATCATGCCAGGAGGGAAAGACCTGGTCATCTAACAACCTGTTTCATCATGCCAGGAGGGAAAGACCTGGTCAACCTGTTTCATCATGCCAGGAGGGAGAAACCTGGTCAACCTGTTTCATCATGCCAGGAGGGAAAGACCTGGTCAACCTGTTTCATCATGCCAGGAGGGAAAGACCTGGTCATCTAACAACCTGTTTCATCATGCCAGGAGGGAAAGACCTGGTCAACCTGTTTCATCATGCCAGGAGGGAAAGACCTGGTCATCTAACAACCTGTTTCATCATGCCAGGAGGGAAAGACCTGGTCATCTAACAACCTGTTTCATCATGCCAGGAGGGAAAGACCTGGTCATCTAACAACCTGTTTCATCATGCCAGGAGGGAGAGACCTGGTCAACCTGTTTCATCATGCCAGGAGGGAGAGACCTGGTCAACCTGTTTCATCATGCCAGGAGGGAAAGACCTGGTCAACCTGTTTCATCATGCCAGGAGGGAAAGACCTGGTCATCTAACAACCTGTTTCATCATGCCAGGAGGGAAAGACCTGGTCATCTAACAACCTGTTTCATCATGCCAGGAGGGAAAGACCTGGTCAACCTGTTTCATCATGCCAGGAGGGAGAGACCTGGTCAACCTGTTTCATCATGCCAGGAGGGAAAGACCTGGTCAACCTGTTTCATCATGCCAGGAGGGAAAGACCTGGTCATCTAACAACCTGTTTCATCATGCCAGGAGGGAAAGACCTGGTCATCTAACAACCCGTTTCATCATGCCAGGAGGGAAAGACCTGGTCAACCTGTTTCATCATGCCAGGAGGGAAAGACCTGGTCATCAACAAACAACCTGTTTCATCATGCCAGGAGGGAAAGACCTGGTCATCTAACAACCCGTTTCATCATGCCAGGAGGGAGAGACCTGGTCAACCTGTTTCATCATGCCAGGAAGGAAAGAAAGACCTGGTCATCTAACAACCTGTTTCATCATGCCAGGAGGGAGAGACCTGGTCAACCTGTTTCATCATGCCAGGAGGGAGAGACCTGGTCAACCTGTTTCATCATGCCAGGAGGGAGAGACCTGGTCAACATGTTTCATCATGCCAGGAGGGGGAGAGACCTGGTCATCTAACAACCTGTTTCATCATGCCAGGAGGGAGAGACCTGGTCAACCTGTTTCATCATGCCAGGAGGGAAAGACCTGGTCAACCTGTTTCATCATGCCAGGAGGGAGAGACCTGGTCAACCTGTTTCATCATGCCAGGAGGGAAAGACCTGGTCATCTAACAACCTGTTTCATCATGCCAGGAGGGAAAGACCTGGTCATCTAACAACCTGTTTCATCATGCCAGGAGGGAGAGACCTGGTCATCTAACAACCTGTTTCATCATGCCAGGGAGGGAAGACCTGGTCAACCTGTTTCATCATGCCAGGAGGGAAAGACCTGGTCATCTAACAACCTGTTTCATCATGCCAGGAGGGAAAGACCTGGTCAACCTGTTTCATCATGCCAGGAGGGAAAGACCTGGTCAACCTGTTTCATCATGCCAGGAGGGAAAGACCTGGTCATCTAACAACCTGTTTCATCATGCCAGGAGGGAAAGACCTGGTCAACCTGTTTCATCATGCCAGGAGGGAAAGACCTGGTCATCTAACAACCTGTTTCATCATGCCAGGAGGGAGAGACCTGGTCATCTAACAACCCGTTCCATCATGCCAGGAGGGAGAGACCTGGTCAACCTGTTTCATCATGCCACCTGGTCAACCTGTTTCATCATGCCAGGAGGGAAAGACCTGGTCAACCTGTTTCATCATGCCAGGAGGGAAAGACATGGTCATCTAACAACCCGTTTCATCATGCCAGGAGGGAAAGACCTGGTCATCTAACAACCCGTTTCATCATGCCAGGAGGGTGAGACCTGGTCAACCTGTTTCATCATGCCAGGAGGGAGAGACCTGGTCAACCTGTTTCATCATGCCAGGAAGGCAAGACCTGGTCAACTAACAACCTGTTTCATCATGCCAGGAGGGAAAGACCTGGTCATCTAACAACCTGTTTCATCATGCCAGGAGGGAAAGACCTGGTCATCTAACAACCTGTTTCATCATGCCAGGAGGGAAAGACCTGGTCAACCTGTTTCATCATGCCAGGAGGGAAAGACCTGGTCATCTAACAACCTGTTTCATCATGCCAGGAGGGAAAGACCTGGTCAACCTGTTTCATCATGCCAGGAGGGAAAGACCTGGTCAACCTGTTTCATCATGCCAGGAGGGAAAGACCTGGTCATCTAACAACCTGTTTCATCATGCCAGGAGGGTAAAGACCTGGTCAACCTGTTTCATCATACCAGGAGGAGGGAAAGACCTGGTCAACCTGTTTCATCATGCCAGGACGGAAAGACCTGGTCATCTAACAACCTGTTTCATCATGCCAGGAGGGAAAGACCTGGTCATCTAACAACCTGTTTCATCATGCCAGGCGGGAAAGACCTGGTCAACCTGTTTCATCATGCCAGGAGGGAGAAACCTGGTCAACCTGTTTCATCATGCCAGGAGGGAAAGACCTGGTCAACCTGTTTCATCATGCCAGGAGGGAAAGACCTGGTCATCTAACAACCTGTTTCATCATGCCAGGAGGGAAAGACCTTGTCATCTAACAACCCGTTTCATCATGCCAGGAGGGAGAGAGACCTGGTCAACCTGTTTCATCATGCCAGGAGGGAGAGACCTGGTCAACCTGTTTCATCATGCCAGGAGGGAAAGACCTGGTCATCTAACAACCTGTTTCATCATGCCAGGAGGGAAAGTACTGGTCATCTAACAACCCGTTTCATCATGCCAGGAGGAGAGACCTGGTCAACCAGTTTCATCATGGGAGGAGGGAGAGACCTGGTCAACCTGTTTCATCGTGCCAGGAGGGAGAGAGACCTGTTCAACCTGTTTCATCATGCCAGGAGGGAAAGACCTGGTCAACCTGTTTCATCATGCCAGGAGGGAAAGACCTGGTCATCTAACAACCCGTTTCATCATGCCAGGAGGTAGAGACCTGGTCAACCTGTTTCATCATGCCAGGAGGGAAAGACCTGGTCATCTAACAACCTGTTTCATCATGCCAGGAGGGAGAGACCTGGTCAACCTGTTTCATCATGCCAGGAGGGAGAGACCTGGTCAACCTGTTTCATCATGCCAGGAGGGAAAGACCTGGTCATCTAACACAACCCGTTTCATCATGCCAGGAGGGAAAGACCTGGTCATCTAACAACCCGTTTCATCATGCCAGGAGGGAGAGACCTGGTCAACCTGTTTCATCATGCCAGGAGGGAGAGACCTGGTCAACCTGTTTCATCATGCCAGGAGGGAAAGACCTGGTCATCTAACAACCCGTTTCATCATGCCAGGAGGGAGAGACCTGGTCAACCTGTTTCATCATGCCAGGAGGGAGAGACCTGGTCATCTAACAACCTGTTTCATCATGCCAGGAGGGAGAGACCTGGTCAACCTGTTTCATCATGCCAGGAGGGAAAGACCTGGTCAACCTGTTTCATCATGCCAGGAGGGAGAGACCTGGTCAACCTGTTTCATCATGCCAGGAGGGAGAGACCTGGTCATCTAACAACCTTTTTCATCATGCCAGGAGGGAGAGACCTGATCAACCCGTTTCATCATGCCAGGAAGAAAAAGACCTGGTCAACCTGTTTCATCATGCCAGGAGGGAGAGACCTGGTCAACCTGTTTCATCATGCCAGGAGGGAAAGACCTGGTCATCTAACAACCTGTTTCATCATGCCAGGAGGGAAAGACCTGGTCATCTAACAACCTGTTTCATCATGCCAGGAGGGAAAGACCTGGTCATCTAACAACCTGTTTCATCATGCCAGGAGGGAAAGACCTGGTCAACCTGTTTCATCATGCCAGGAGGGAAAGACCTGGTCATCTAACAACCTGTTTCATCATGCCAGGAGGGAAAGACCTGGTCAACCTGTTTCATCATGCCAGGAGGGAAAGACCTGGTCAACCTGTTTCATCATGCCAGGAGGGAAAGACCTGGTCATCTAACAACCTGTTTCATCATGCCAGGAGGGAAAGACCTGGTCAACCTGTTTCATCATGCCAGGAGGGAAATACCTGGTCATCTAACAACCTGTTTCATCATGCCAGGAGGGAAAGACCTGGTCATCTAACAACCCGTTCCATCATGCCAGGAGGGAGAGACCTGGTCAACCTGTTTCATCATGCCAGGAGGGAAAGACCTGGTCAACCTGTTTCATCATGCCAGGAGGGAGAGACCTGGTCATCTAACAACCCCTGTTTCATCATGCCAGGAGGGAGAGACCTGGTCATCTAACAACCTGTTTCATCATGCCAGGAGGGAGAGACCTGGTCAACCTGTTTCATCATGCCAGGAGGGAGAGACCTGGTCAACCTGTTTCATCATGCCAGGAAGGCAAGACCTGGTCATCTAACAACCTGTTTCATCATGCCAGGAGGAAAGACCTGGTCATCTAACAACCTGTTTCATCATGCCAGGAGGGAAAGACCTGGTCATCTAACAACCTGTTTCATCATGCCAGGAGGGAAAGACCTGGTCAACCTGTTTCATCATGCCAGGAGGAAAGACCTGGTCATCTAACAACCTGTTTCATCATGCCAGGAGGGAAAGACCTGGTCAACCTGTTTCATCATGCCAGGAGGGAAAGACCTGGTCAACCTGTTTCATCATGCCAGGAGGGAAAGACCTGGTCATCTAACAACCTGTTTCATCATGCCAGGAGGGAAAGACCTGGTCAACCTGTTTCATCATACCAGGAGGGAAAGACCTGGTCAACCTGTTTCATCATGCCAGGACAGAAAGACCTGGTCATCTAACAACCTGTTTCATCATGCCAGGAGGGAAAGACCTGGTCATCTAACAACCTGTTTCATCATGCCAGGCGGGAAAGACCTGGTCAACCTGTTTCATCATGCCAGGAGGGAGAGACCTGGTCAACCTGTTTCATCATGCCAGGAGGGAAAGACCTGGTCATCTAACAACCTGTTTCATCATGCCAGGAGGGAAAGACCTGGTCATCTAACAACCTGTTTCATCATGCCAGGCGGGAAAGACCTGGACATTTGCAATTCTGCTAAAATTTCTGCATGATGAATGGCTTCTAATAATTTAAACTACTGCTTAGTCAATTTAGGGTCAAAAGAGGTTTTAAGAGTGTCTGAACTTAAGGTGGGTGTATTCTCCCCCAGAGCTATAGATTAGGGTTATCCAAAGGGTTAGGGGTTAGGGTTATCCAAAGGGTTAGGGTTAACCAAAGGGTTAGGGTTAACCAAAGGGTTAGGGTTAACCAAAGGGTTAGGGTTAACCAAAGGGTTAGGGTTAACCAAAGGGTTAGGGTTAGGGTTAACCAAAGGGTTAGGGTTAACCAAAGGGTTAGGGTTAACCAAAGGGTTAGGGTTAGGGTTAACCAAAGGGTTAGGGTTAAGGTTAACCAAAGGGTTAGGGTTAACCAAAGGGTTAGGGTTAGGGTTAACCAAAGGGTTAGGGTTAACCAAAGGGTTAGGTATAACCAAAGGGTTAGGGTTAACCAAAGGGTTAGGGTTAGGGTTAACCAAAGGGTTAGGGTTAACCAAAGGGTTAGGGTTAACCAAAGGGTTAGGGTTAACCAAAGGGTTAGGGGTTAACCAAAGGGTTAGGGGTTAACCAAAGGGTTAGGGTTAACCAAAGGGTTAGGGTTAACCAAAGGGTTAGGGTTAGGGTTAACCAAAGGGTTAGGGTTAGGGTTAACCAAAGGGTTAGGGTTAACCAAAGGGTTAGGGTTAGTGTTAACCAAAGGGTTAGGGTTAACCAAAGGGTTAGGGTTAACCAAAGGGTTAGGGTTAACCAAAGGGTTAGGGTTAGGGTTAACCAAATGTTAGGGTTAACCAAAGGGTTAGGGTTAACCAAAGGGTTAGGGGTTAACCAAAGGGTTAGGGTTAACCAAAGGGTTAGGGGTTAACCAAAGGGTTAGGGGTTAACCAAAGGGTTAGGGTTAACCAAAGGCCCAAACCGATTTCTTATAGGAAGCGTCGTTTTCTACCACCATAAAAAAGAACAGCAACCAACAATGTCCCAACTGAGTCTCCACTACACCCCGGACCCAATGTTGTCCCAACTGAGTCTCCACTACACCCCGGACCCAATGTTGTCCCAACTGAGTCTCCACTACACCCCGGACCGTTTTGAAATTAATATCAAAGGGGAAGAAAAAATAAAATAAAAAATCAAATGTTCATAAAAAAACAAGACGTAAAAACAATTCAAATCATGAAAGTCCCTTGATGTTATCCTACCAAAACATTATTTGGTAATTGTTCACTAACCAAAGGAAATTGCCCATGAAATCAACAATGTTCAAAGGTTAAAAATCCTTCACCTTAATCATTTTCCAGGTTTTTGTTGTCACTGGAGCTTCCTTTCAAGTGAATTTGCAGTCCAAGAGGCCTTCATATGCTAGATTCCATAGCACTATTGTTGCATGGCTTGTTATAGCCAAACATAGTTCAAAAAAAGGTGGTTTCTCAAACCAGTGGTTGAACCATAAAAAGTCTAAGGTAATTTAAAATATCCTTAAATCCAAGATAAAAGGAATTAAAAATAGCTTAAAGACCTGTTAAGGGAGCTTTCAGGAGTTAAAACAGAAGACAAACAGAGACCTGACGTTTCAGCTGATAGCTTTCTTCAGAGGTAATGAGTAGTCACCAACACCTGTGTTAATATGGAGAATTAAGGGGGAGGATCCATAGTTCCCAAAACATGTGTAAGGCTTAGTCCTCCGTCAATCCCCGCATTCTCCTCCAATCAACAGTCCCGATTGGGGTGGGTGTCCAATCATTGTGAACTACTCGACAAACAAATTAAGACAATGAAAATACTAAAACAATCCAGTCAAAGAAGTCTTTTAAAACCCAAATGATGTGTAAAATGCCAGGCTCGGGCTGGGTTAGGTTTAATAAATAACAGACGAATCTGATGTGCACTGGCACTGGCAAAACCTTTAAAATAAATGGTAAGACTTGTGTATAATAATACTTTAATTACTAAAAAATTAAATAAAAGAGGACCAGAATCAGAATTTAAAATAAAGCTTGGGTTAAGAACCAGGGATTCAGTACTGAGAATTAGAGACCAGGGGCCAAGGTCAGAACGATGGTCTAGAGGTTAGGGTTAGGTATGGGGGTCTAGAGGTTAGGGTTAGGGTTAGGGTTAGGTAGGGGACAAATTCTTAACCCCAAGTGGGTGTTAAGTGTGCACGGGCACAGGGGCTATATATATATCCTCCTTTATGTTTTAATGAAAAAAAACAAACAAATAAAAACAGGAGAGACAAGGACAAGACATTACAGTAGGATCCCAAAAGTTTTAGGCATCGGTGCCACTGAGGTTAGGGTTAGGGTTAGGGTCAGGGTTAAGGTTAGGGTTTAGGGTTAGGTAGAGGACTTTATGGTTAATGCTAGGTTTTAGGCACCGGTGTCACTGAGGTTAGGGTTAGGGTTAGGGTTAGGGTTAGGGTTAGGGTTAGGGTTAGGGTTAGGTTTAGGGTCAGGGTCAAGGTCAAGGTTAGGGTTAGGTTTAGGTTTAGGGTCAGGGTCAGGGTCAGGGTCAGGGTTAGGGTTAAGGTTAGGTTTTAGGCACCGGTGTCACTGAGGTTATGTTT
>JAGTTL010000054.1:140460-145460 GCA_036851935.1 Coregonus suidteri | reverse complement strand
TACAGGGATAAAAACTCAATTGGACACCCCTGTCCAATTCTGTATGTGGAGAAGGTAATGTCGTGGGGAGCTGGGTTTGTTTTGTTGTACTTCTGGGAGGCCGTAGATGTCCATTGATGTGCTTTGGAGGGGGGCTAGATGGATTTCAAAATTTGGCTATGTTTTTTTGCACATACAGGGATAAAAACTCAATTGGACACCCCTGGCAATTCTGTATGTGGAGAAGGTAATGTCGTGGGGAGCTGGGGTTTGTTTTGTTGTACTTCTGGGAGGCCGTAGATGTCCATTGATGTGCTTTGGAGGAAATTTGGCTATGTTTTTTGCACATACAGGGATAAAAACTCAATTGGACACCCCTGTCCAATTCTGTATGTGGAGAAGGTAAAGTCGTGGGGAGCTGGGGTTTGTTTTGTTGTACTTCTGGGAGGCCGTAGATGTCATGATGTGCTTTGGAGGGGGCTAGATGGATTTCAAAATTTGGCTATGTTTTTTGCACATACAGGGATAAAAACTCAATTGGACACCCCTGTCCAATTCTGTATGTGGAGAAGGTAATGTCGTGGGGAGCTGGGGTCTTGTTTTGTTGCGTACTTCTGGGAGGCCGTTAGATGTCCATTGATGTGCTTTGGAGGGGGCTAGATGGATTTCAAAAATTTGGCTATGTTTTTTGCACATACAGGGATAAAAAACTCAATTGGACACCCCTGTCCAATTCTGTATGTGGAGAAGGTAATGTCGTGGGGAGCTGGGGTTTGTTTTGTTGTACTTCTGGGAGGCCGTAGATGTCCATTGATGTGCTTTGGAGGGGGCTAGATGGATTTCAAAATTTGGCTATGTTTTTTGCACATAGGTACAGGGATAAAAACTCCATCGGACACCCCTGTCCAATTCTGTATGTGGAGAAGGTAATGTCGTGGGGAGCTGGGGTTTGTTATGTTGTACTTCTGGGAGGCCGTAGATGTCCATTGATGTGCTTTGGAGGGGGCTAGATGGATTTCAAAATTTGGCTATGTTTTTTGCACATACAGGGATAAAAAACTCAATTGGACACCCCTGTCCAATTCTGTATGTGGAGAAGGTAATGTCGTGGGGAGCTGGGGTTTGTTTTGTTGTACTTCTGGGAGGCCGTAGATGTCCATTGATGTGCTTTGGAGGGGGCTAGATGGATTTCAAAATTTGGCTATGTTTTTTGCACATACAGGGATAAAAACTCAATTGGACACCCTGTCCAATTCTGTATGTGGAGAAGGTAATGTCGTGGGAGCTGGGGTTTGTTTTGTTGTACTTCTGGGAGGCCGTAGATGTCCCATGATGTGCTTTGGAGGGTTGCTAGATGGATTTCAAAATTTTGGCTATGTTTTTTGCACATACAGGGATAAAAAACTCAATTGACACCCCTGTCCAATTCTGTATGTGGAGAAGGTAATGTCGTGGGGAGCTGGGGTTTGTTTTGTTGTACTTCTGGGAGGCCGTAGATGTCCATTGATGTGCTTTGGAGGGGGCTAGATGGATTTCAAAATTTGGCTATGTTTTTTGCACATAGGGTACAGGGATAAAAACTCCATCGGACACCCCTGTCCAATTCTGTATGTGGAGAAGGTAATGTCGTGGGGAGCTGGGGTTTGTTTTGTTGTACTCTGGGAGGCCGTAGATGTCCATTGATGTGGCTTTGGAGGGGGCTAGATGGATTTCAAAATGTGGCTATGGCTTGTTTTGCACATACAGGGATAAAAACTCAATTGGACACCCCTGTCCAATTCTGTATGTGGAGAAGGTAATGTCGTGGGGAGCTGGGGTTTGTTTTGTTGTACTTCTGGGAGGCCGTAGATGTCCATTGATGTGCTTTGGAGGGGGCTAGATGGATTTCAAAATTTGGCTATGTTTTTTGCACATACAGGGATAAAAACTCAAATTGGGACACCCCTGTCCAATTCTGTATGTGGAGAACGTAATGTCGTGGGGAGCTGGGGTTTGTTCTGTTGTACTTCTGGGAGGCCGTAAGATGTCCATTGATGTGCTTTGGAGGGGGGGCTAGATGGATTTCAAAAATTTGGGCTATGTTTTTTGCACATACAGGGATAAAAACTCAATTGGACACCCCTGTCCAATTCTGTATGTGGAGAAGGTAATGTCGTGGGGAGCTGGGGTTTGTTTTGTTGTACTTTCTGGGAGGCCGTAGATGTCCATGATGTGCTTTGGAGGAAATTTGGCTATGTTTTTTGCACATACAGGGATAAAAACTTCAATTGGACACCCCTGTCCAATTCTGTATGTGGAGAAGGTAAAGTCGTGGGGAGCTGGGGTTTGTTTGTTGTACTTCTGGGAGGCCGTAGATTGTCCATTGATGGGCTTGGGGAGGGGGCTAGATGGATTTCAAAATTTGGCTATGTTTTTTGCACATACAGGGATAAAAACTCAATTGGACACCCCTGTCCAATTCTGTATGTGGAGAAGGTAATGTCGTGGGAGAGCTGGGGGTTTGTTTTGTTGTACTTCTGGGAGGCCGTAGAGGTCCATTGATGTGCTTTGGAGGGGGCTAGATGGATTTCAAAAATTTGGCTATGTTTTTTGCACATAGGGTTACAGGGATAAAAACTCCATCGGACACCCCTGTCCAATTCTGTATGTGGAGAAGGTAATGTCGTGGGGAGCTGGGGTTTGTTATGTTGTACTTCGGGAGGCCGTAGATGTCCATTGATGTGCTTTTGGAGGGGGCTAGATGGATTTCAAAAATTTGGCTATGTTTTTTGCACATACAGGGATAAAAAAACTCAATTGGACACCCTGCTGTCCAAATTCTGTATGTGGAGAAGGTAATGTCGTGGGAGCTGGGGTTTATTTTGTTGTACTTCTGGGAGGCCGTAGATGTCCATTGATGTGCTTTGGGAGGGGGCTAGATGGATTTAAAAAAACTTAGTCTCCGTCTGATGGATTCTGCTGTGTTTGGCTCTTTGGTGACTTAAAAAAAAGTGCATCACAAACCTATCCCAGATGACTCAGGGGGTATTGAAACGTGCTCCTAGATGGTTTTACAGGGCTTTTTTTTTGCACCCCTGTCCAATTCTGTATGTGGAGAAGGTAATGTCGTGGGTTGAGCTGGGGTTTTGTTTTGTTGTACTTCTGGGAGGCCGTAGATGGTCCCATTGATGTGCTTTGGAGGGGGCTAGATGGATTCAAAAATTTGGTATGTTTTTTGCACATAGGGTACAGGGATAAAAAACTCCATCGGACACCCCTGTCCAATTCTGTATGTGGAGAAGGTAATGTCGTGGGGAGCTGGGGTTTGTTTTGTTGTTGTTACTCCTGGGAGGCGTAGATGTGTCCATCGATTTGGGCCTACTCAAACGGTTGGGAAATCTTAGGCAAAGGTGGAAACAACCCACAAGACACAACGTTAAAGGTGTCTGAGCTAGTAGATGGAGCTACTCGACGGGCTGTAGCATGGATATTCTCAATCGTATCCACTGAAGTTATAGTCCCCAACTGTGCTTATATCGGCTTTCTCCCCAAACTATTGCCCTACGGCCTCCAGGTGAAAATCATGAAGTTCCTCTAAACCTAGAGATAATCACCATATCATAATGTTCCCGTAATAACTCAATGTTAACCTCAATCCACTGTGCAGTATCTGGCTTAACCTTTCTAAAGTGGCTATAGTAGGTGAAGAGGGTTTAATAAAGCAGTGAGAGATAGCTTAGCAACCTGTCTAAGCATCTCAGGGGTCGGCAAGAACCCCATAGTAACAGAGTTGGCCAAAATCTCTGAATGGTGTTAGAGCCTGCAGTAACTTAAAAGTACTTTTGGTAAGTACCAGAATCTACAGGGGGCCATAGGTCTATTATATAATCGTCTATCCCTTATGTTCATGGTAAGGGCTGGGGTTGCACTCACCCAAGTCATATTCCGAGCCAAAACTCCATAGCGATTGTGGAGAGGGACAGACATATTGGCATCTGTGTCTCTAAGGCTGATGGTAAAAAACAATGTAAACAGAGGTAAGGTAAGCATATAAGATCCCTATCTCAAACAAGCAATAGAAAAAGAGGAAGGGTAGTAGGGTAGGTTTAAAAAAAAAAATTAAGGGGCCGTTACATAAAACACACAATGATTTAATGACCGGACTGGGAAGAGAACTAGAAACCACAATCAATCTAACCACTCACTTTTACAGGTGGGGAACTCTCAGGAGTAAACTCTCACTGCCATATGGTGGATTTAGGATGTAATCATTTTCATTTTTAAAGACTACACAAAACCAAAAAAAATCCACCATTAAAGGTATGGAACTGGAAAGTGTTTGGTGGTTCTTCTCTTTGTTAGTTTCCACTTTGTTCCAAATGGTAGGATATAAAACACAATTTTGTATTTTCCTTAGTGGAAGAACCAAGTGGACTAATATATAATATATATATATATATATATATATATAGTATATATATATATATATAATATATATATATATATATGTGTTGTCTTCAGTGTGCACACCTAGTCCAAAAACCTGTTGTTTGTTTTATCCTGGGAGACCCCCAGATAGCTTTGGAGGGGCTAGGTGGATTTTAAAACTTTTCTCCGTTGATGGATTCTGCTAAATGTTTTTTCTTTTGGGGACTAAAAAAAAAGGCAAAAAAACCATTCCCTGACTCAGGGGATTGAAACGGCTCCTAGATGGTTTTTCAGGGGACTTTTTGCCCCCCCCCCCCCAATTCTGTAGTGGAGGGAAGGAATGCGTGGGGGGGGGGTTTTTTTGTTTACTTCCCGGGAGGCCCTAGTGTCCATTTATGGTTTTGGGGGGGGTAGATGGATTTCAAAAGTGGCTATTTTTTGCACATAGGACAGGATAAAAACCCCATCGGACACCCCGTCCAATTTTGTATGTGGAGAAAGGAATGTCGTGGGGAAAGGGGGGTTTTTTTGTTTACAATTGGGAGGCCCGGGAGAGTCCCTTTATGTGGGTTAGGGTTGGGGTTTTTGGGGGGGTTTTTGGGTAGGGTTTGGGT
>JAGTTL010000054.1:116000-139960 GCA_036851935.1 Coregonus suidteri | reverse complement strand
TAACCGGGGGGGTTTGGAGGTTTTACGGGAGGGGGGGAAAGGAACGGTAAAAAAGTATCACAAAAAGGCATAAAACAAAAAAAAACATAACATTTTCAACAAGGGGTTTGAGGGCGCTCCCCCCGTAAACCGGTCGAATAACCCCCTTTTTGTTTTTTTGGGCCCTCAGGTCTCTCAGGGTTCCAGATGGAGAAAAGCTGTAGGAAAGGATTTTAAAACCCTAGCTTTTTGGTGCTCCGGGATACAGTACGCTAGCCCTTGGGCGGTCTCAATCCGGTAAGTATCCGTAGCACTTGGGATGACTCCCGGGAAACGACGGACCCCCGTCTGTAAGCCAAAAAAGGGGCCCTGCTCCCGCCAAGGGGGATCAACCAAAGGGTTTGATATTAAAAGGGGGACGAGCCCCGCTTGCCCGAGGCTAAATCATGTCAAGTGCAAAAAAATTCAATGAACCCCGAGGGTAAAGGCGGGAGAAACTATAAACTCTTTTTAAGGGGCCAGGGGGGGCCGTATGACAAATAAAAATATAATGTATGCACTACTAACTGTAAGTCGCTCTGTATCACGAGGCGTTGCTAAATGAGTAAAATGTCAAATGTAAATATAAATGGAACATTTTAGACGAACTCAGACCAGCCATGCATGGTAAGCTGTCTTGGTTAGCTAGCTGCCTCAGATATTTCACCCTACTTTACTTTCAAACTGTCTAGCTTATTCAGGCAGCTTTACAGGCAAGGGGCAAAAACAAATATATTTGCTAGGTAAACATCTGATTGATAAACTTGATTATTCAAATGCATTAGCTAGCTAGTCAGCTAGATACAATTAAACTACTGGGGGAAGCTAGCTAGCTAACTCCCACCCCCCATCACTGCAGTGTAGCTAATGATATTTGCTAGCTATATTTAAAAAACTTGTTACTGACTTTTGAACACTTTTGAAAAATGCCCCTCCCAGTTCACTGCAAATAGGACTAAGTAAACTGTATTTGTTGGGGCCTCACTTTGGCTATTGCATTTCAGGTGGAGATCACTAGAAAGCAGCATGCTGCCAGACCACCACAGGACCCTAGAGGTATTACAGTCAATGCTTATGAACTGGATATTGTATTTGAATTGCCCATTTATATCAATAACACTAACAAAGTGGTTGGATTGTTCATCAACATGTTCAGTAAATGCTAACACAGCTTTGGTGGTGAAACGTACATAGTGCATTTATTGTTATCTCCCTATCTGGCCACTGTATGCTTTGACAAGGACCTGGATGGTGACACATCTGCTTCAAGCTGCCTGCCTGAATACTGGGGCATTCAGTGGTACCTTCTCTTTGAGTACAGCCAGAGTCTCCTGATCTCTGTCTCATAGATATTTAACATGTGCTGTATGTAACCACTCATTCATACAAACTGCTATGAACACAACAACTGACTTATATTCACTTGTCCCTGGCTGCGTTTAGACAGGCAGCCCAATTCTTTTGACCAATCACATCAATCTTTTCACATCAGCTCTCTTCACAGTCGCCTCTGTTCAGGAAGGTTAGGGTTAAATCTAATTTTACTGCTGTCATTAGTTACTTGATGTGGAATATAGTTCCATGTAGTCATGGCTTAATGTAGTACTGTGTGCCTCCCATAATCTGTTCTGACTTGGGACTGTGAAGAGACCTCTGGCGGCATGTCTTGTGGGGTATGCATGGGTGTCTGAGCTGTGTGCCAGCAGTTCAAACAGACAGATCGATGTCGTGATGAAGTCAATCTCTCCTCCACTTTGAGCCAGGATAGATTGACATGCATAGTATTAATGTTAGCTCTCTGTGTACATCCAAGGGACAGTTGTGCTGCCTTGTTCTGAGCCAATTGCAATTTTTCCAAGTCCCTCTATGTGGCACCTGATCACACGACTGAACAGTAGTCCAGGTGCGACAAAACTAGGGCCTGTAAGACCTGCCTTGTTGATAGTCCTGTTAAGAAGGCAGAGCAGCGCTTTATTATCGACAGACTTCTCCCCATCTTCACTACTGTTGTATCAATATGTGACTCGTTCCAGGAAACTAGGCGTATGTCGCGAGTCACTAATTCACAGGAGCGCCATTTGAACGTAAACTTTTTTTGCTTTACCAAATTCGTTTTTTTGGCAGAAATGCCTTCTGGAACATGAACTTTCATGTGCCTTAATAACAAACATGTACAGTAGGGGAAAAAAATATTTAGTCAGCCACCAATTGTGCAATTTCTCCCACTTAAAAAGATGAGAGAGGCCTGTAATTTTCATCATAGGTACACGTCAACTATGACAGACAAATTGCGATTTTTTTTCTCCAGAAAATCACATTGTAGGATTTTTAATGAATTTATTTGCAAATTATGGTGGAAAATAAGTATTTGGTCACCTACAAACAAGCAAGATTTCTGGCTCTCACAGACCTGTAACTTCTTCTTTAAGAGGCTCCTCTGTCCTCCACTCGTTACCTGTATTAATGGCACCTGTTTGAACTTGTTATCAGTATAAAAGACACCTGTCCACAACCTCAAACAGTCACACTCCAAACTCCACTATGGCCAAGACCAAAGAGCTGTCAAAGGACACCAGAAACAAAATTGTAGACCTGCACCAGGCTGGGAAGACTGAATCTGCAATAGGTAAGCAGCTTGGTTTGAAGAAATCAACTGTGGGAGCAATTATTAGGAAATGGAAGACATACAAGACCACTGATAATCTTCCTCGATCTGGGGCTCCACACAAGATCTCTCACCCCGTGGGGTCAAAATGATCACAAGAACAGTGAGCAAAAATCCCAGAACCACACGGGGGGACCTAGTGAATGACCTGCAGAGAGCTGGGGGACCAAAGTAACAAAGCCTACCATCAGTAACACACTACACCGCCAGGGACTCAAATCCTGCAGTGCCAGACGTGTCCCCCTGCTTAAGCCAGTACATGTCCAGGCCCGTCTGAAGTTTGCTAGAGTGCATTTGGATGATCCAGAAGAGAATTGGGAGAATGTCATATGGTCAGATGAAACCAAAATACAACTTTTTGGTAAAAAAAACTCAACTCGTCGTGTTTGGAGGACAAAGAATGCTGAGTTGCATCTAAAGAACACCATACCTACTGTGAAGCATGGGGGTGGAAACATCATGCTTTGGGGCTGTTTTTCTGCAAAGGGACCAGGACGACTGATCCGTGTAAAGGAAAGAATGAATGGGGCCATGTATCGTGAGATTTTGAGTGAAAACCCAAACACACCGCCTGGTCAACGAAGGAGTGGCTTCGTAAGAAGCATTTCAAGGTCCTGGAGTGGCCTAGCCAGTCTCCAGATCTCAACCCCATAGAAAATCTTTGGAAGGAGTTGAAAGTCCGTGTTGCCCAACGACAGCCCCAAAACATCACTGCTCTAGAGGAGATCTGCATGGAGGAATGGGCCAAAATACCAGCAACAGTGTGTGAAAACCTTGTGAAGACTTACAGAAAACGTTTGACCTGTGTCATTGCCAACAAAGGGTATATAACAAAGTATTGAGAAACTTTTGTTATTGACCAAATACTTATTTTCCACCATAATTTGCAAATAAATTCATTAAAAATCCTACAATGTGATTTTCTGGAATCTTTTTCTAATTTTGTCTGTCATAGTTGACGTGTACCTATGATGAAAATTACAGGCCTCTCTCATCTTTTTAAGTGGGAGAACTTGCACAATTGGTGGCTGACTAAATACTTTTTTTCCCCACTGTATGCCATCTGTAAATATGAATAAAATTGTTAAGTTACGAGCCTAGTTGGTTTAGCCATAGAAAAAGACTGCAACCTTCCCGCTAGCCATGATTGGCTGATATAATGAGTGGGCTGGACATGCCGAGAGATGAGTTCGGATTGGTCTGCCATGTAGCACGCTTCTGTCTGTAATATGGCTTTTTTGAAAGATATCACATAGTAGAACTGCATAAGTGTTGCTCTCCACTTTCTGGAGGACCACATTTTGAAATAAGTGGAAGTAGATTATGATAGATTGAGAACATTCTGGCGTTTGATTGCAAATATGCAGACGGAGTCGAAAAGAGAACACAGAAGGCTCCGGATTACATTTTCAAACTAAGGGCAACCATGGCATCCGTGACAGAGAGGGAGAAGCGTCCATCCATGTATACGGGTAAGAGAGTCTAGAAAGCTACATTTTCAGATATTACACGTTTCTAATTTTGTCAGAAAGTCATTTTCATTTCAAGTTAAAGTGTACTGCTAGCTAGCTAGCTAACGTTAGCTGGCTGGCTAAATCAAATCCAAAAAAAAAAAAATCCAAAAAAATCCAAATTTTTCACATGCACCGAACACAACAGGTTTTGACCTTACGTTACGTGTACGATCTGTGTAGTAATATTATTCGTATCTCAGAGCCATTTGCATTGCTAGTTATAGCCTAATGTTAGCTAGCTAACATTGAACCTGGTTGGTTAGCTACCTGCAGATTTATGCAGGGTAGTAACGTTACGAGCTGGGATTATGGTTCATTGTTTAGCTAGCTACAGTGCCTTGCAAAAGTATTCATCCCCATTGGTGTTTTTCCTATTTTGTTGCATTACATCCTGTAATTTAAATTGATTTTTATTTGGATTTCATGTAATGGACATACACAAAATTGTCCAAATTGGTGAAGTGAAATGAAAAAAATTAATTGTTTCAACAAATTCTAAAAATTAAAAACGGAAAAGTGGTGCGTGCATATGTATTCACCCCCTTTGCTAACAAGCCCCTAAATAAGATCTGGTGCAACCAATTACCTTCAGAAGTCACAGAATAAGTTAAATAAAGTCCACCTGTGTGCAATCTAAGTGTCACATGATCTGTCACATGATCTCAGTATATGTACACCTGTTCTGAAAGGCCCCAGAGTCTGCAACACCACTAAGCAAGGGGCACCACCAAGCAAGCGGCCCCATGAAGACCAAGGACCTCTCCAGACAGGTCAGGGACAAAGTTGTGGAGAAGTACAGATCAGGGTTAGGTTATAAAAAAATATCTGAAACTTTGAACATCCCACGGAGCACCATTAAATCTATTATTAAACAAATTAAAGAATATTGCACCACAACAAACCTGCCAAGAGAGGGCCGCCCACCAAAACTCACAGACCAGGCAAGGAGGGCATTAATCAGACAGGCAACAAAGAGACCAAATATAACCCTGAAGGAGCTGAACAGCTCCACAGCGGAGATTGGAGTATCTGTCCATAGGACCACTTTAAGCCGTAAGTCTCTTGGGGTATGTCTCTATAAGCTTGGCACATCTAGCCACTGGGATTTTTGCCCATTCTTCAAGCCAAAACTGCTCCAGCTCCTTCAAGTTGGATGGGTTCCGCTGATGTACAGCAATCTTTAAGTCATACCACAGATTCTCAATTGGATTGAGGTCTGGGCTTTGAGTAGGAAATTCCAAGACATTTAAAGGTTTCCCCTTAAATCCCTCAAGTGTTACTTTAGCAGTATGCTTAGGGTCATTGTCCTGCTGGAAGGTGAACCTCCATCCCAGTTTGAATTCTCTGGAAGACTGAAACAGGTTTCCCTCAAGAATTTCCCTGTATTTAGCGCCATCCATCATTCCTTCAATTCTGACCAGTTTCCCAGTCCATGCTGATGAAAAACATCCCCACAGCATGATGCTGCCACCACCATGCTTCACTGTGGGGATGGTGTTCTCGGGGTGATGAGAGGTGTTGTGTTTGTGCCAGGCATAATGTTTTCCTTGATGGCCAAAAGCTCAATTTTAGTCTCATCTGACCAGAGTACCTTCTTCCATATGTTTGGGGAGTCTCCCACATGCCTTTTGGCGAACACCAAACGTCTTATTTTATTCTTTAAGCAATGGCTTTTTTCTGGCCACTCTTCTGTAAAGCCCAGCTCTGTAGAGTGTACAGCTTAAAGTGGTCCTATGGACAGACACTCCAATCTCCGCTGTGGAGCTGTTCAGCTCCTTCAGGGTTATCTTTGGTCTCTTTGTTGCCTCTCTGATTAATGCCCTCCTTGCCTGGTCCGTGAGTTTTGGTTGGTGGCCCTCTCTTGGCAGGTTTGTTGTGGTGCCATATTCTTTCCATTTTTTTAATAATGGATTTAATGGTGCTCCGTGGGATGTTCAGAGTTTGGGATATTTTTTCATAACCCAACCCTGATCTGTACTTCTCCACAACTTTGTCCCTGGCCTGTTTGGAGAGCTCCTTGGTCTTCATGGTGCCGCTTGCTTGGTGGTGCCCCTTGCAGACTCTGGGGCCTTTCAGAACAGGTGTATGTATACTGAGATCATGTGACACTTAGATTGCACACAGGTGGACTTTATTTAACTAATTTTGTGACTTCTGAAGGTAATTGGTTGCACCAGATCTTATTTAGGTGCTTCATAGCAAAGGGGGTGAATATATATGCACGCACTACTTTTCCATTATTTATTTTTTATAATTATTTGAAACAAGTTATTTTTTAAATTTCACTTCGCCAATTTGGACAATTTTGTGCAAGTCCATTACATGAAATCCAAATGAAAATCAATTTAAATTACAGGTTGTAATGCAAAAAAATATAAGAAAAACGCCAAAGGGGATGAATACTTTTGCAAGGCACTGTAAATATTCTTAATTCCATTCCTTACTCAGATTTGTGTGTATTGGGTATATGTTGTGAAATTGTTAGATATTACTTGTTAGATATTACTGCACTGTCGGAGCTAAAAGCACAAGCATTTCGCTACACCTGCATGTGACCAATATAATTTGATATACATTTACATTTTAGTCATTTAGCAGACGCTCTTATCCAGAGCGACTTACAGTTAGTGAATACATATTGTTATTATTTATTTTTTTATACTGGCCCCCCGTGGGAATCGAACCCACAACCCTGGCGTTGCAAACGCCATGCTCTATCAACTGAGCTACATCCCTGCTGGCCATTCCCTCCCCTATCCTGGACGACGCTGGGCCAATTGTGCGCCGCCCATGAGTCTCCCGGTCGCGGCCAGCTGCGACAGAGCCTGGATTCGAACCAGGATCTCTAGTGGCACAGTTAGCACTGCGAAGCAGTGCCTTAGACCACTGCGATGCAGTGCCTTAGACCACTGCGCCACTCAGGAGTGATCAATAATGTCAAAAGCCGCACTGAAGTCTTAACAAAAGCTGCCTCTAAACACAGCCTATTTGTTCCATTCTTCAGTCTTGTCTAGGATATGCAATATATTTTAGCTGGCACACCTGTATGATGTTCGTTATACAGGAATAAATATTTATTCACCCTCAATATGAGACTTACGTTGATTTTAGACCTTTTGAATCATAAGCTGTAAGTGTTGTCTTGATGGAGAAAGTCTGCATGTTGTCAGATGTTTAAGTTACCATAGTAGTTAGTAAAAATGAGAAGAACAGGCTAAGAAATAGGTATTGTTTTGTAACCCATATAAAAATGCATTTGGTGGTTATCCCCCAAATGTGACCATTTAAAGCCTTGATATTTGCATCCTTCCTCAGAGAACTGTCTGCTGATAGCTGCCAACAGGCTTGTAGGTTTGTTGATGTGCTGCTCTAGAGTTCCATAGCCCAGCAGACTCATTGTTGATGTGCTGCTCTAGAGTTCTATGGCCCAGCAGACTCATTGTTGATGTGTTGCTCTAGAGTTCCATAGCCCAGCAGACTCATTGTTGATGTGCTGCTCTAGAGTTCTATGGCCCAGCAGACTCATTGTTGATGTGTTGCTCTAGAGTTCCATAGCCCAGCAGACTCATTGTTGATGTGTTGCTCTAGAGTTCCATAGCCCAGCAGACTTATTGTTGATGTGTTGCTCTAGAGTTCCATAGCCCAGCAGACTCATTGTTGATGTGTTGCTCTAGAGTTCCATAGCCCAGCAGACTCATTGTTGATGTGCTGCTCTAGAGTTCCATAGCCCAGCAGACTCATTGTTGATGTGCTGCTCTAGGGTTCCATAGCCCAGCAGACTCATTGTTGATGTGCTGCTCTAGAGTTCCATAGCCCAGCAGACTCATTGTTGATGTGCTGCTCTAGAGTTCCATAGCCCAGCAGACTCATTGTTGATGTGCTGCTCTAGAGTTCCATAGCCCAGCAGACTCATTGTTGATGTGCTGCTCTAGAGTTCCATAGCCCAGCAGACTCATTGTTGATGTGCTGTTCTAGAGTTCCATAGCCCAGCAGACTCATTGTTGATGTGCTGCTCTAGAGTTCCATAGCCCAGCAGACTCACCTGGGGACAGGGGGATGGACACGTTATTTTTTAGGCGTGTGCTGTCTGTCAGAAAATACTATCAATCAACCAATTAAAAATTTTAAACTGAGTTTTTCCACACCACACTTTGTTGCGACAAATGATGATGGAAACAGTGTTTTTCAAATACATTGTGATTGCCGAATTATTTTCAAGGTATGCGGGGCACGTGATGTCATCACGTAATTATAAAACTCCACTCCACATTTAATTCTAAATGCCTACTGCTTGCAAAAACGATAGAAATAATGTTTTTTGCAGGACAAGGATTATCCTGATTTTCAAGAATGCCTGAATCGCTTCGCCTTGCTTTTCTGGTTGGCTGGCAAGTTTCACCATCCAATTATTTCAGATCTACAGGATCAGCAGCTCTGACATCTTTTAAAAAGCTAGATGTAATCCAGGCTCAAGCTCTAAGAATATGTTGTGGAGCAGTCAGGACCTCCCCTGTGGCAGCGCTGCAGGTAAAGAGAATATGTTGTGGAGCAGTCAGGACCTCCCCTGTGGCAGCGCTGCAGGTAAAGAGAATATGTTGTGGAGCAGTC
Source organism: Coregonus suidteri (assembly GCA_036851935.1). NCBI lineage: Eukaryota > Metazoa > Chordata > Actinopteri > Salmoniformes > Salmonidae > Coregonus > Coregonus suidteri. Next base: position 131,155 of record JAGTTL010000054.1, on the reverse strand, counting down.
AGGACCTCCCCTGTGGCAGCACTGCAGGTAAAGATAATATGTTGTGGAGCATTCAGGACCTCCCCTGTGGCAGCGCTGCCTCAGGACCTCCCCTGTGACAGCGCTGCCTCAGGACCTCCCCTGTGGCAGCGCTGCCTCAGGACCTCCCCTGTGACAGCGCTGCCTCAGGACCTCCCCTGTGACAGCGCGCTGCCTCCCCTGTGGCAGCGCTGCCTCAGGACCTCCCCTGTGGCAGCGCTGCCTCAGGACCTCCCCTGTGGCAGCGCTGCCTCAGGACCTCCCCTGTGGCAGCGCTGCAGGTAAAGAATCTTCAAGGACATCAGGTTACACATCCTACAAAAAGGTGCTCCTATAGTGCTGGGAGCATGAACGAGATCTGAATACAAGTTTTGGTTAGGTAATGGCATGGCGAGAGAGATGGGACTGTTTGGGAAGGAGTTCAGCCCCTCTGTGGTTCTTCCTGCCATCCCACTTTGGTTGCTCCCTCAGCCAATGATAGACCTAGGGTTGCTTGAGAGGGTAAGAGCTGCTGAGGAAGGAGTAGATCCAGTAAATATTGTAACTTTTCAAAGCGCTGGTAGTGCGTTCAGATTTCTATCACCTGAAGCATGCACACAAGATGAAAACACATGCAGGACATGCATGCATATCTGCCGAGCTTGTGCACGTGTTCACAGCACATGGTTCTGTGCATGTCTGAACGCAGTACCAGCACTTTGAAAAGTTGATGTAATTATACTTTCCTGTCAATATATTGTCTCACATTCCTACCTCCAAAAGGACCAACCGCACAGACAACCAGTAGAGAATGTTTATGTCATTTTATTCAACATGCTGACTTGTAGAGGTCGTGAGAGGAAACTTTCCTGATCCAAACAAAAAATGTTTCCCCGACGTAGAATAAAATGCAATTCAACGTCGGGTTTCCAGGCAACCATGGACCCATGTACACACTGTCTTAACCCATGTACACACCCAACCCACATTGAGTCAGTGGCCATGTCTGAAATCTGGCTTGCCTACTATTTACTTAAACTATTTACTTAAACTGCATACTGTGTACTAATTGTACTTCGTACTATTTAGCACATACAGTTTAGTAAAAGGTATGCAGTATGCCACGACCGAAACCTATTACTTTTGGTGCATTCAAGACAACTGGGAACTTGGAAAGAAAATGAGCTCAAACTGGGAAAAATCGTGACGGCGGTGATCTTCACGTTGGAGAAGTCAGAGCTCTAGGATGATTCCCAAGTTTCTAACTTGTAATTCCGAGTTGGATGATGATTCAAAACTATTTACCCAGTCGGAGCACGTTTTTTTTCTCGAGTTCCCAGTTGTCTTCAATGCACCATCGGTTACAGCTTCACATATTAAACCGGAAAGGATCGTCTGTAGCCTCAACCATCTTTCACCATTGCCTTTCATTAACACCGGAGTGTTGTTGTTTTGGGCTAACGTTAGCTAAGTAGCTAGTATTTGGAACAATGTATTTGGAGTAAACTTGAGTGTACCGTAGGGCTACACATGTATCAACTGAAGAGTCACCTGCAGCTTGAGAGGAATGGGAGATGCAGTAGAGGAATGCAGTGCTGAGGCAGAGGGCTCATAGTGAGGACGACTGGCTAGCTACTCTGAACTGTGTGTGGTGAGCTTTCTGGAGCCCAGAGCTGCTGAGGCATCACCCAAGTCGGTGCCAGACATTGTGAAGCAGAAGTCCAGTGGCAACACCACTCAGGCTGGTTCCCAGAGTAGCCCTCTACAAGATCGTCACCAAACTCTTCATCAACCATCTCTCTGACCACCTTCCTCTGATCAAGCCATGAACTGTCCCTCTCCAGGAGGATGCATGCGCTCAAAGATTTGTTGACCTAGCCAACTATAGCTAGGCTACTCATGATGTCCTGCTTGTTTGTTTTTGGAATGTTGAAATGTTGAAAGTAAAACACACCAACAGTAGACGCACCAGTATACATTATTATTATTTTTTACAAACAAGAAACACTTTTCAATGAGAAACAAGAAATCCTCTTTGGGTGAAAAAAAAAGAAAGGACGTCGACAAAACAGTAGAAAATGAATAGCTATAAATAAAATACATGCAAAAAACATAAACCTACTTCTTAATCATGGCCTCTAAAATGGCCATAAGACGTGCCTCCCTAGCAGTCACCTCCTTCTCCCTCTCTTTCTCCAGTCTCCACATGTGGACCCTTCTGGGAGGAAGAGGAGCCCACAGCTGCACCTTGGGAGCATGAGGAGATGATGACTGGTGGGGTGATGGAGTGGCATCCCCCCAGTGCTTCATCCATCATCACATATCACTTCCAGGATATGGATGTGGCCTCCCCTCCCTCCATGCTGACTCCGGTGGGGGAGCTTTCAACTCCTGAAAAATATGAAAAGGATAGTGTTCAGCATCAAGCATACTACATGTAAAGCCCTGCAAAAGGGATTATGCCAATTGCAGTCCATTTCTCTGGAATACTTGCAATTTTCTAAACTGTACATCTTCACCATTACATGAATGTGACACTGAAGCATAGGAAATAGATGGGAAAGTGTTGTTGCTCTCAAGGAAAAGGGGAACTTTATTAGCCAAGTACAGTAATAAATGTCAAGATAACATACAGTAGCATAATGTGTATTTTTGCTTCTTGTTCACTCATGCGGAAGACAGCTGCCACTCCAGCTCACAATCCTTCACGTAGATCCTGAAAAGACACAAGATGAAGTGCAACATTAAACAAAACATGGCCAAAGTAGAGTTCTGTGAACTTTTCGTAGATAGCAGCTGCTGCTTTTGCAACAGCTAATGGGGATCCTAATAAAATCTCAAATAACAAATAGCTAGACTGCCACATACTTGATGAAATTGGAGTGCTAATGTGAAACAGTAATGAGTGCAGCTTCCCTTTACTTACATCATAACAGGTTATAATGAAACTAGACCCATTCAGGTAGAAACATGACAATCAGCTCAACACAGATAAACCATATCATGAACATGACAATCAGCTCAACACAGATAAACCATATCATGAACATGACAATCAGCTCAACACAGATAAACCATATCATGAACATGACAATCAGCTCAACACAGATAAACCATATCATGAACATGACAATCAGCTCAACACAGATAAACCATATCATGAACATTACAATCAGTTCAACACAGATAAACATATCATGAACATAACAATCAGCTCAACACAGATAAACCATAGCATGAACATTACAATCAGCTCAACACAGATAAACCATAGCATGAACATTACAATCAGCTCAACACAGATAAACCATATCATGAACATTACAATCAGCTCAACACAGATAAACCATATCATGAACATGACAATCAGCTCAACACAGATAAACCATATCATGAACATGACAATCAGCTCAACACAGATAAACCACATCCTGAACATGACAATCAGCTCAACACAGATAAACCATATCATGAACATGACAATCAGCTCAACACAGATCAACCATAGCATGAACATTACAATCAGCTCAACACAGATAAAACATATCATGAACATTACAATCAGCTCAACACAGATAAACCATAGCATGAACATGACAATCAGCTCAACACAGATAAACCATATAATGAACATGACAATCAGCTCAACACAGATAAACCATATCATGAACATGACAATCAGCTCAACACAGATAAACCATAGCATGAACACTACAATCAGCTCAACACAGATAAACCATATCATGAACATTACAATCAGCTCAACACAGATAAACCATAGCATGAACATGACAATCAGCTCAACACAGATAAACCATAGCATGAACATGACATTCAGCTCAACACAGATAAACCATATCATGAACATGACAATCAGCTCAACACAGATAAAACATAGCATGAACATTATAATCAGTTCAACACAGATAAACATATCATGAACATTACAATCAGCTCAACACATATAAACCATAGCATGAAGGAGTAAATGTCAGTTGGCTTTTCATAGCAGAGCATTCAGAGGTCACAGCAGGTGCAGTAGAGAGTCGACAACAGCAGGTCCGGGACAAGGTAGCACGTCCGGTGAACAGGTCAGGGTTCCCTAGCAGCAGGCAGAACAGTTGAAATTGTAGCAGCAGCACGACCAGGTGGACTGGGGACAGCCAGGAGTCATCAGGCCAATTAGTCCTGAGGCATGATCCTAGGGCTCAGGTCCTCCGGGAGGGGAGGGGGAGAGAATTAGAGGGAGCATATGTAAATTCACACAGGATACCAGATAAGACAGGATTATTACACCAGATATAACCCCCAGCACATAGACTATTGCAGCATAGATACTGGAGACTGAGTTAAGGGTGGGTCAGGGGACACTGTGGCCCAGTCTGACAATACCCCCGGACAGGGCCAACCAGGTGGGATATAACCCCACCTACTTTGCCAAAGCACAGCCCCCACACCACTTGAGGAAAATCAACCGACCACCAACTTACAACCCTGAGACAAGGCTGAGTATAGCCCACGAAGATCTCCTCCACTGTACAAGCCCGAGGGGGGTGCAAAACGGACAGGAAGATCACGTCTGTGACTCAACATACTCAAGTGACGCACCCCTCCTAGGGACGGCATGGAAGAGCACTAGTAAGCCAGTGACTCAGCCCCCGTAATAGGGTCAGAGGCAGAGAATCCCAGTGGAGAGAGGGGAGCCGGCCAGGCAGAGACAGCAAGGAAGGTTTGTCGCTCCAGTGCCTTGCCGTTCACCTTCGCACTCTTGGGCCAGACTATACTCAATCTTAGGACCTACTGAAGAGATGAGTCTTCAGTAAAGACTTAAAGGTCGAGACCGAATATGTGTCTCTCATATGGATAGGCAGACCATTCCATAAAAATGGAGCTCTATAGGAGAAAGCCCTGCCTCCAGCTGTTTGCTTAGAAATCTAGGGACAATAAGGAGGCCTGCATCTTGTGACCATAGCGTACGTGTAGGTATGTATGGCAAGACCAAATCGGAGAGATAGGTAGGAGCAAGTCCATGTAATGCTTTGTAGGTTAGCAGTAAAACCTTGAAATCAGACTTGCCTTAAGATTAAGCAACTGTAGAGAGGCTAGCACTGGAGTATTATGATCAAATTTGTTGGTTCAAGTTAGGATTCTAGCAGTCGTGTTTAGCACTAAGTGAAGTTTATTTAGTGTTTTATCCGGGTAGCCAGAGAGTAGAGCATTGCAGTAGTCTAATCTAGAAGTGACAAAAGCATGGATTAGCTTTTCTGCATCATTTTTGGAAAACAAGTTAGATTTTTGCAATGTTACGAAGATGGAAAAAAGCTATCCTTTAAATATTCTTGATGTGTTCGTCAAAAGAGAGATCAGGGTCCAGAGTAACGCCGAGGTCCTTCACAGTTTTATTTGAGACGACTGTACAACCATCAAGATTAATTGTCAGAATCAACAGCAGATCTCTGTTTCTTGGGACCTAGAACTAGCATCTCTGTTTTGTCCGAGTTTAAAAGTAAAACATTTGCCGCCATCCACTTCCTTATGTCTGAAACACAGGCTTCCAGGGTAGGCAACTTTGGGCATTCACCATGTTTCATCAAAATGTACATCTGTGTGTCGTCCGCATAGCAGTGGAAGTTGACATTGTGTTTCCGAATGACATCACCAAGAGATATAATATATTGTGAAAGCAATAGTGGTCATAAAATGGAACCTTGAGGAACGCCGAAACTTACAATTGATTTGTCAGAGGACAAACCATCCACAGAGACGAACTGATATCTTTCCAACAGATAAGATCTAAACCAGGCTAGAACTTGTCCGTGTAGACCAATTAGGGTTTGTAATCGCTCTAAAAGATTGTGGTGATCGATAGTGTCAAAAGCAGCACTAAGGTCTAGGAGCACGAGGACAGATGCAGAGCCTTGGTCTGACACCATTAAAATGTCATTAACCACCTTCACGAGTGCAGTCTCAGTGCTATGATGGGGTCTAAAACCAGACTGAAGCATTTTGTATACATTATTTGTCTTTAGGAAGGCAGTGAGTTGCTGCACAACAGCTTATTCAAAACATTTTGAGAGGAATGGGAGATTCGATATAGGCCGATAGTTTTTTACATTTTCCAGGTCAAGGTTTGGCTTTTTCAAGAGAGACTTTAATACTGCCACTTTTAGTGAGTTAGATACACATCCAGTGGATAGGGAGCCATTTATTATGTTCAACATAGGAGGGCCAAGCACAGGATGTAGCTCTTTCAGTAGTTTAGTTGGAATAGGGTCCAGTATGCAGCTTGACGGTTTAGAGGCCATGACTATTTTCATGAATGTGTCAAGAAAAAAAACTTGAGTGTCTCCATTGATCCTAGGTCCTGGCATTTCTGTACAGACTCAGCACAACTGAGCTTTGGAGAAAAATGCAGATTCAAAGTGGAGTCCGTAATTTGCTTTCTAATGATCATGATCTTTTCAATGAAGTAGTTCATGAATTGATCACTGCTGAAGTGAAAGCCATCCTCTCTTGTTGAATGCTGCTTTTAAGTTAGCTTTGCAACAGTATAAAACATTTTGGATTGTTCTTATTCTCCTCAATTAGGTTGGAAAAATAGGATAATCTAGCAGCAGTGAGGGCTCTTTGATATTGCACGGTACTATCTTTTCAAGGTAGTTGGAAAACTTCCAGTTTGGTGGAGCGCCATTTCCGTTCCAATTTTCTGGACGCTTGCTTCAGGGCTCAGGTATTTTCTGTATACGAGGGTGCAAATTTCTTGTGACAAATGTTTTTTGTTTTTAGGGGTGCGACTGCATCTAGGGTATTACTCAAGGTTAAATTAAGATCCTCAGTTAGGTGGTTAACCGATTTTTGTACACCGACGTCCTTGGGTAGGTGGAAGGAGTGGGCATCTAGGAATCTTTGGGTTGTCCGAGAAGTTATAGCACGGCTTTTGATGATCCTTGGGTCTGAGCAGATTATTTGTTGCGATTGCAAATTTAATAAAATGTGGTCCGATAGGAAAAACAATATTCATTCCACGGGACAAAACTAGATCCAGGGTATGACTGTGGCAATGAGTAGGTCCGGAGACATGTTGAACAAAACCAACTGAGTCGATTATGGCTCCGAAAGCCTTTTGGAGTGGGTCTGTGGATGCGGGGGGGATTTGGTCACTAGTGTAACCAAGAGGAGAGGCCTCATTTAACACAGTCAATTCATCAGGCTTGAGCCATGTTTCATGTCGGGCCAATCACATCAAGATTATGATCAGTGAATTTTTTATTATTATGGCTCCCCATTAGCTGCTGCCAAGGCAGCAGCTACTCTTCCTGGGGTCCAGCAAAATTAAAGGCAGTTATACATTTAAAAAAACATATGTATTTACAATACATTCATAACAGATTTCACAACATATTAAGTGTGTGCCCTCAGGCCACTACTCCACTACCACATATGTACAACACAAAATCCATGTGAACGTGTTTGCATAGTGCATATGTTATCGTGTGTTTGTATGCATGTGTCTATGTTTGTGTTGCTTCACAGTCCCCGCTGTTCCATAAGGTGTATTTTTCTCCATTTTGCATTAGTTACTTGATGTGGAAAAGTTCCATGTAGTCATGGCTCTATGTAGTACTGTGCACCTCCCATAGTCTGTTCTGGATGTGGGGACTGTGAAGAGACCTCTAGTGGCATGTCTTGTGGGGTATGCATGGTTGTCCGAGCTGTGCGCCAGTAGTTCAAACAGACAGCTTGGTGCATTCAACATATCAATACCTCTCATAAATACAAGTAGTGATGAAGTCAATCTCTCTTTCCACTTTGAGCCAGAAGAGATTGACATGCATATTATTAATATTAGCTTTCTGTGTACATCCAAGGGCCAGCCGTACTGCTCTGTTCTGAGCCAATTGCAATTGACCACACGACTGAACAGTAGTCCAGGTGTGACAAAACTAGGGCCTGTAGGACCTGCCTTGTTGAAAGTACTGTTAAGAAGGTAGAGCAGCGCTTCATTATGGACATACTTCTCCCCATCTTCGCTACTGTTGTATCAATATGTTTTGACCATGACAGTTTACAATCCAGGGTTACTCCAAGCAGTTTAGACACCTCAATTTCCACATTATTTATTACAAGATTTAGTTGAGGTTTAGGGTTTAGTGAATGATTTGTCCCAAATACAATGCTTTTAGTTTTAGAAATATTTAGGACTAACTTATTCCTTGCCACCCACTCTGAAACGAACTGCAACTCTTTGTTAAGTGTTGCAGTCATTTCAGTTGCTATAGTAGCTGACATGTAGCTTAGTGGGTAAGAGCGTTGTGCCAGTAACCGAAAGGTCGCTGGTTCTAATCCCTGAGCCGACTAGGTGAAACATCTGTTGATGTGCCATTAAGCAAGGCACTTAACCCTAATTGCTCCTGTAAGTCGCTCTGGATAAGAGCGTCTGCTAAATGACAAAAAAAAAACTGTATAGGGTTGAGTCATCCACATAGACATGTCATTAGTAAAGATTGAAAAAAGTAATGGGCCTAGACAGCTGCCCTGGGGAATTCTTGATTCTACCTGGATTATGTTGGAGAGGCTTCCATTAAAGAACACCCACTGTGTTCTATTAGACAGGTAACTATTTTTCCACAATATAGCAGTGGGTGTAAAGCCATAACACATTCGTTTTTCCAGCAGCAGACTATGATCGATAATGTCAAAAGCCGCACTGAAGTCTAACTAAACAGCCCCCACAATATTTTTATCATCAATTTCTCTCAGCCAATCATCAGTCATTTGTGTAAGTGCTGTGCTTGTTGAATGTCCTTCCCTATAAGCATTCTGAATGTTTGTTGTCAATTGGTTTACTGTAAAATAGCATTGTATCTGGTCAAACACAATTGTTTCCAAAAGTTTACTAAGGGTTGGTAACAGGCTGAATGGTCGGCTATTTGAGCCAGTAAAGGTGGCTTTACTATTCTTAGGTAGCGGAATGACTTTTGCTTCCCTCCTAGCCTGGGGGAACACACTTTCTAGTAGGCTTAAATTGAAAATATGGCAAATAGGAGTGGCAATATTGTCCGCTATCATCCTCAGTAATTTTCCATCCAAGTTGTCAGACCCCGGTGGCTTGTCATTGTTGATAGACAACAATAATTATTTCACCTCTTCCACACTCACTTTATGGAATTCAAAATGACAATGGATGTGTAGTGTCAGCGTTTGTTTCTGGCATGTCATGCCTAAATTTGCTAATCTTGCCAATGAAAAAATAATTAAAGTAGTTGGCAATATCAGTTGGTTTTATGATGAATGAGCCATCTGATTCAATGAATGATGGAGCTGAGTTTGCTTTTTTCCCAAAATGTAATTTAAGGTGCTCCAAAGCTTTTTTTTACCCCCTTTACTCCCCAATTTCTTCATATCCAATTCGTAGTTACAGTCTTGTCCCATCGCTGCAACTCCTGTACGGACTCGGGAGAGGCGAAGGGCGAGAGCCATGTGTCCTCCGAAACACAACCCTGCCAAGCCGCACTGCTTCTTGACACAATGCACGCTTAATCTGGAAGCCAGCCGCACCAATGTGTCGGAGGAAACACTGTACACCTGGCGACTGTGTCAGTGTGCATGCACCCAACCCGCCACAGGAGTCGCTACAGCACGATAGGACAAGGACATCCTGGCCGGCCAAACCCTCCCCTAACCTGGACGACGCTAGGCCAATTGTGCGTCGCCTCATGGGTCTCCTGGTTGAGGCCAGCTGCGACACAGCCCGGTATCGAACCAGGATCTGTAGTAACACAGCTTAGACCGCTGCGCCACTCGGGAAGCCCTCTCTGAAGCTTTTTACTATCATTCTTTTTGTCATTTATCTTTGTTTCTTAGTGTAGTTTCTTCTTATTTTTATTCAGTTTAGTCATATGATTTCTCAATTTGCAGTTGACTATGACTACGATGGAAGTGAGGGATCTAACATTAAGTAACCCTATTTTGAGATGTGAGACATCACAATCTCTTTCAATAATGATAGGAATGGAGGAGGTCTTTATTCCAGTGAGATTGCTAAGGTGAACACTGCCATGTTTTGTTTTGCTCAACCTAGATCGAGGCACAGACATGGTCTCAATGGGGATAGCTGAGCTGACTACACTGACTGTGCTAGTGGCAGACTCCACTAAACTGGCAGGCTGGCTAATAGCCTAGTGCCTGGCCTGTACCCCATCTCGTTGTGGAGCTAGAGGAGTTAGAGCCTTGTCTATGTTCATAGATAAGATGAGAGCACCCCTCCAGCTGGGATGGAGTCCGTCACTCCTCAGCAGGCCAGGCTTGGTCCTGTCTGTGGGTGAGTCCCAGAAAGAGGGCCAATTATCTACAAATTCTATATTTTGGGAGGGGCAGAAAACAGTTTTCAACAAGCGATTGAGTTGTGAGACTGCTGTAGAGCTCATCACTCTTCCTAACTGGGAGGGGGCCAGAGACAATTACTCGATGCCGACACATCTTTGTAGCTGATTTACACACTGAAGCTATGTTGCACTTGGTGACCTCTGACTGTTTCATCCTAACATTGTTGGTGCAGACATGGATAACAATATCCCTATACTCTCTACACTCACCAGTTTTAGCCTTAGCCAGCACCATCTTCAGATTAACCTTTATGTTGGTAGCCCTGCCCGCTGGTAAACAGTGCATGATTGCTGGATGATTCTTTTTAAGTCTAATACTGCAGGTAATGGAGTCACCAATGACTAAGGTTTTCAATTTGTCAGAGCTAATGGTGGGAGGCTTCGGTGGCTCAGACCCCATAACGGGTGGAGGAGAGACCTGAGAAGGCTCGGCCTCTGACTCAGACTCGTTGCTTAATGGGCAGAACCAGTTGAAAGTTTCTGTCGGCTGAATGAGTGACACCGGTTGAGCATGCCGACAGCATTTCCTTCCAGAAGCCTTGAGAAAATTGTCCGGCTGCGGGGACTGTGCGGGCAGATTTATACTACTGTCTGTACTTACTGGTGGCACAGACGCTGTTTCATCCTTTCCTACACTTAAATTGCCCTTGCCTAATGATTGCATCTGAAGCTGTGCTTGCAACATGGCTATCCTCACCATAAGGTGATAGTTCTCCTGTATATTATGAGTACAGCGACTGCAATTCGATGGCATAGTGTTAATGTTACTACATAGCTTTATTGGCTGGTGGAGGTCCTGTAGAACCATGTCCAGATAAAGCATCCGGGGTGAAAAAGTTGAATGAAAAAAGTAGAGCAAGGAAAAAACTAAGACATTGGTAAATGTATTAAAAGTAAAAAATGAAAAGTTTGGCAGATAGCCAAGTAGCAACAAACAGCACAACAGCATGGAGACAAGTCCGGAAGTTGAGGGTGGAGCAATTAGGGCGGGACACTCAAGGCTGTAATCGCTTTGCTGTGTGCTTAGGGTCGTTGTCCTGTTGGAAGGGAGAACCTTCGCCCCACTCTGAGGTCCTGAGCGCTCTGGAGCAGGTTTTCATCAAGGATCTCTGTACTTTGCTTCACCGTAGGGATGGTGCCAGGTTTCCTCCAGATGTGACGCTTGGCATTCATGCCAAAGAGTTCAATCTTGGTTTCATCAGACCAGATAATTTTGTTGGTCTGAGAGTCTTTAGGTGCCTTTTGGCAAACTCCAAGAGGGCTGTCATGTGCCTTTCACTGAGGAGTGGCTTCCGTCTGGCCACTCTACCATAAAGGCCTGATTGGTGGATTGCTGCAGAGAGGGTTGTCCTTCTGGAAGGTTCTCCCATCTCCACAGCGGAACTCTAGAGCTCTGTCAGAGAGACCATCATGTTCTTGGTCACCTCCCTGACCAAGGCCCTTCTTCCTCGATTGCTCAGTTTGGCTGGGCGGCCAGCTCTAGGAAGAGTCTTGGTGGTTCCAAACTGCTTCTATTTAAGAATGATGGAGGCCTTTGTGTTCTTGGGGACCTTCAATGCTGCAGAAATGTTTTGGTACCCTTCCCCAGATCTGTACCTCGACACAATCCTGTCTTGGAGCTTTACGGACAATTCCTTTGACCTCATGTCTTGGTTTTTGCTCTGACATGCGCTGTCAACTGTGGGACCTTATATAGACAGGTGTGTGCTTTTCCAAATCATGTCCAATCAATTGAATTTACCACAGGTGGACTCCAATCAAGTTGTAGAAACATCTCAAGGATGATCAGTGGAAACAGGATGCACCTGAGCTCAATTTCGAGTCTCATAGCAAAGGGTCTGAATAATTAAGTAATTTATTTATGTTTTAAATGTTTTATAAATTTGCCAAAATTTCTAAAAAACTGTTTTTGCTCTGTCATTATGTTGTGTAGATTGCTGAGGAATTGTTTTAATTTAATTTATTTTAGAATAAGGCTGTAACAAAATGTGGAAAAAGTAATTGGGTCTGAATGCTTTCCGAAGGCACTGTGTGAAGCTGTCGCTCAACAGCAAGCAACCCTGTAGCTAACATTACTGTTGAAACATGTTTTACTTCTAGTCCTACTAAAGCACGTAGCTAGCTAAAGGCATGGCAGGTAGCAGGCTGCAGATCTGTTTTAAAAGATGTATGATGAAATAGTCGGGATCATTTTAAGGACAACAAAAACGACTCACATTTTAACCTAACCCTAACCCTAACCCTAACCCCTAACCCTAAACCCTAACCCTAACCCTAACCACCACAGAAGCTTCACTATTCGCCATCTTCCAATGCGTTGTGGCTGTGAAATCCAAGTGTGCAGCAAATTCATCCTGACATTTAAAGCATACTCGATTTTCTAGAATTCACATACCATAAAACGTTCAATATGACATACTGAGAATGTGTCATGTTTTATTGCGTTGTTTCCCGCCAGTCTTTCATTTTGGTAGGGTATCCCCATATCTAATTGACAGCTGATGATCAGCTGTTGTCAAAGCCGAACTGAGTATGACATCCGAGCATTTAAAGTATAAAACTTTTTTTTTTTGTGTACTCCTACTATTTAGGATGAAAGTATGGGTATTTGGACACGGCCACTGTGTTGTAGCAACTTTAAATCTAGAGGGGCAGAATATCTAATGTCACTGTTCATCAGTATATCTGTGATGTAGTACGGGATGTATTACATCGATAGCTGGGTGGTTTTGGCTGTAGTAGGGATGTAGTCAGGGCCGTAACTAGGGTTTGAGTTTTAGTGAGGTCTGGAAGGGACACAGGAATTTTAAAACTAATTTACTGTATTTTTATACAATTAAGAAAACGTTAAAATGCTATTTGAAGAACAGCAAAAACAAGCAAAAATGACCAAAGCCATTATCATATGACTGCTGTAGGTGAATTCACCTCGGTCCATCTACTAACACATAGCCTATTAGCTATACAATTGTAATGATATACCCCTGAAAGGGGGAAATATGAGAAATGACTCACACTGACTTGTAGCATCAGTGACTGTTCAGTAATGATACATTGCATACAATTATCAACTCTTTACATAGATATCTCTTTTCTCAAATTATGTAGCGGTCACATTTGTATTCCTAGGCATTACTAATCAAGCTCTGCACAAACATACATCAATGGAGCACATTGTCACACCCTGGCTCTGGGTACTCTATATTTTGAGCCAGGGTGTGTAGTTTCTATGTGTTTGTGTTTCTATGTCGTGTTCTAGTATTGTATTTCTATGTTGGCCAGTGTGGTTCTCAATCAGAGGCAACGAGTGTCAGCTGTGGCTGGTTGTCTCTGATTGGGAACCATATTTAAACAGTCTGTTTTCCATTCGTGTTTGTGGGATCTTGTTTCCGTTTGGTTTGTTCCTTTTTGGTTATGTTAAAACCGTAGGACTGCACGTTTCGTTTTGTTGTTTTGTTGTTCCTATTATCACTGAAGATAATAAAGATTAAATATGTTCGTTCATCACGCTGCGCCTTGGTCTACTCCATACGACGATCGTGACAGAAGATCCCACCATACTAGGACCAAGCAGCGTGTCCAGGAGCAGGCAGACTGGACATGGGAGGAAGTGCCGGGAAAGGAGCTGGAGAGGTTGGCGATGGCCCAGGTGGGCAAAGTGTGGTCCTGGGAGGACATGCTCGGGGGAAAAGGGCCATGGGCTAGGATTAAGGCCCTGGCGAGAGAGGAGCAACGGCGTCAACAGTGTCGTCGTCGGACGGACGAGAGGCAACCCCAAAAAAAATTTAGGGGGGGGCACACGGCATGGGCGGCTGGGCAGCAGGAGGCTGCCACAGGGCGATTTTGGAGAGGAGGCCACCGGGTTTGGGGGGCCAGAAGGCAGGTTGGCGGAGCCTGGATGGAGAGCAGAGCCAACTCCCCGTACTCAGGCATGGCAGCATGGGACTGGGCAGGTTCCGCGGTATGCGGAGCTGCGTACTGTGCCACGAGTGGTTCGGCATAGTCCGGTACGTCCTGTGCGAGCACCCAGCACGTGTCGTGCGAAGGTGGGCATGCAGCCAGGACGGAGGTTTTCATGGAAGAAACTGTACCAAGTTAGCTAGCTGAATAAACTATGTTAGTCTATTCCTAGAAAACATTGAACCGCTGTAGTTTACAACAATTATAGTTTCTGAAGTGGAAGTTGGGAGAGTTATATTTGGGTGTTTCAGTGAAATGTAAGTGAGGGGGGCCCCGCTCTCTCGCTTTCCCAGATGTTTAGTTCATTTCATTCCGATCTCCTTTGCATTATTGTAGCCATTTTCTGTAGCCTGTCAACTATGTGTCTGTCTAACCCTGTTCTCTCCTCTCCGCACAGGCTATACAAACGCCTCACACTGCTGCCACTCTAACCTGGTGGTCCCTGCACGCACGACCCACGTGGAGTTCCAGGTCTCCGGCAGCCTCTGGAACTGCCGTTCTGTGGCCAACAAGGCAGAGTTAATCTCAGCCTATGCTACCCTCCAGTCCCTCGACTTCTTGGCACTCACGGAAACATGGATTACCACAGAAAACACTGCTACTCCTACTGCTCTCTCCTCGTCTGACCATGTGTTCTCGCATACCCAGAGAGCATCTGGTCAGCAGGGTGGTGGCAGAGGAATCCTCATCTCTCCCAAGTGGACATTCTCTCTTTTTCCCCTGACCCATCTGTCTGTCTCCTCATTTGAATTCCATGCTGTCACAGTCACTAGCCCATTCAAGCTTAACATCCTTATCATTTATCGCCCTCCA
>JAGTTL010000054.1:91105-115500 GCA_036851935.1 Coregonus suidteri | reverse complement strand
ATCGATGTGCTTTGGAGGGGGCTAGGTGGATTCCAAAATTTGGTTAGGGTTAGGGGTTAGGTGTTAGGGTTAGGGTTAGGGTTAGGGTTAGGTTAGGGTTGGGGTTGGGGTTGGGGTTGGGGTTTAGGGTTAGGGTTAGGGTACAGGGATAAAAACTCAATTGGACACCCCTGTCCAATTCTGTATGTGGAGAAGGTAATGTCGTGGGGTTAGGGTTAGGGTTAGGGTTAGGTACAGGGATAAAAACTCAATTGGACACCCTGTCCAATTCTGTATGTGGAGAAGGTAATGTCGTGGGGAGCTGGGGTTTGTTTTGTTGTACTCCTGGGAGGCCGTAGATGTCCATCGATGTGCTTTGGAGGGGGCTAGGTGGATTTCAAAATTTGGTTAGGGTTAGGGGTTAGGGGTTAGGGTTAGGGGTTAGGGTTAGGGTTAGGTACAGCAATAAAAACTCCATCGGACACCCCTGTCCAATTCTGTATGTGGAGAAGGTAATGTCGTGGGGAGGGTTAGGGTTAGGGTTAGGGTTAGGGTTAGGGTTAGGGTTAGGGGTTTGGGTTAGGGTTAGGGTTAGGGTTAGGTTAGGTTAGGTTAGGTTAGGGTTAGGGTTAAGGTTAGGGTTAGGGTTAGGGTTAGGGGTTAGGGTTAGGGGTTAGGGTTAGGGTTAGGGGTTAGGGGTTAGGGGTTAGGGTTAGGGTTAGGGTTAGGATTTAGGGTTAGGGTTTGGGTTGGGTTTGGGTTAGGGTAGGGTTAGGTTTTGAATTAGGGGTAGGGTTAAAAGAGACTGGTTTGTCTTGTGGTGCGCAGGCCTATTGTTGTGTGCCCCTCCAATATAATGCTATAAACCATTCAACTGTTAAAATTATCTAGATTACCCCCTCCAAACTTACCAAAAGTAAGTAGGTTATTATTGTTTCTAAATGATAGTCTGAGTGGTTATCTAGGACCATGAAGGGACTGAGATATTAAAATATACAAGGGATCAGGGGATAGATGCTTTAATAATACATATACAAACAACAATTATATCCACATATATAAGCGCTAGAAGACAAAGTGCTAAGAGATAAAGTGCTAAAAATGTCAAAACAAAATCAAAATACCTAAAAAAGAAAGGAATAAAACTATTTAAGATAAGCATGCAAATATTAAATATTAGACAAACCCACTTAAACTTTATTTTTTGTTTGAATAGTGCATCCTTCTTTCACCTCCTTGAGATCCCTGTAAACAAGTGCTATCCCTTTCAATTGATCCCATCTAACTGGTTAAAAAACACTCATTCAGACCGGTGGGTGTAATTGTTTGAAGATCTCTTATCCACCCACGTTCCACTGCTTTTCGCCGCCCACTGGTCCACCCAGAACATGACTGTAAGCCGGATATATTGAGGTAAGTGATGGGGTGATCCTGGAAATGAGTGACTAGTTTCTGTGTGTAGATGGGCCCGTTGATGTTGTATAGATGTTGTTTAAGTCTAGTTTCTATTGTATACTGAGTTTCCCCGATGTTAGTGTTTTTTGCATAATGTACAGGTAATTATATAAATGACATTTGGAGTGTTGAGTGAGATAGAGTCTAGAACTGGAGTGGAGGTCTTGCTGTGTGGATTTGAAATTAATTTTCTTGGTTTGAAGTGGGCCGTGTGAGGTTTGGGTGGTTGTGGGGGCTTAGTGCTGTATTTTGCTTTGATTAGGACGTCTTTGAGACTCTTATTCCTTCTGAATGCTGAGATAATTATATATGGCTGGAAGGGTGTGTATGCCTGTTGAGTAATGAGAAAATTATGTTTGAATGCCTGATGTAGCGGTCTGATCCTATGGGAGAATGTAGTGACTAAGGGGATAAGGATTGTCTGCTGATTGGAAGAGGAATCAGAGGAGGAGAGAAGGTTGTGATTCTGAGAGGGGGGGGTTTTGTGGTGGGGTTAGGGTTAGGAGTAGGGTTAGGGGTGGGAACAGGATACGAACCCGGGTTAGGGTTAGGGTTAGGGTTAGGTTTAAGAGAAAATTGCCCTTCAAGAGGACCAAATACACGGGCACATGTTCTCTAATTCTATTTCTCCTATTGATACATCATAGTCCTACAGGAAATTGGGAGATATACCCCAAAGAAAGATGTTATGGTTTATCCCTGAAAAAGAACAGATAAGAGTAACCTTTTCCTCCAAGAGGATAAACACCCAGACACTACCCAAACAATACATACCCCTCTAATTCCCAGGCTCCTCAGAATACATCTTTATGAAGCCAGGGTTATAATTTAAAGTACCGATTAAGATTGTCAGTGTCAAAGGTTAAAAATAGGCTCTCATACTTTTGTTTCAGACCTGTGGAATTCCTGATATCCACTTTTTAAGTCCCAGGGGGGTTTAGGGTTAAGGTTAGATTTGAGGCTTAAGTTCAAATTAAGGTTGGTATCGGGTCAGGTCAGTTCAGGGATTGAGGTGGGGTTAAAGATTAGGATTATGATTGGGGTTAGGATTAGAACTGAGGTTATTATCCGGGTTGAGATTAGGTTAGGATTAGGTTAAGGTTAAAGCTAGGGTTGGATTGCTCCAGTTTCAGGTAAGGTTAAGGTTTAGGGTTCGAGCAAGGATCAGAGTTACAATCAAGGTTAGGGTTATAGTTAGGGTAAACCAAGAGGTTAGACTTAGGGTTCAAGTTAAGTTTGAAGCTTGCGTTAGGGTTAAGGTTATGATCAAGGTTAAGGTTAGGTTTAGGATGGGGGTTAAGGCTAGAGCTAGGGTTGGGATTGCTCCAGTAAAAGGTGAGGTTAAGGTTAGGGTTCAGGTTAAGATCAGAGTTCGGGTTAGGATTGCTCCAATTAAAGTGAGGTTAAGGTTAGGATTCAGGTTAAGGTCAGGGTTCAGGTTAGGGTTAGGGTTAGGGTTAGGGTTAGGGTTAGGGTCAGGGTTAGGGTCAGGGTTAGGGCTAGGGTTAGGGCCAGGGTTAGGGTTAGGTTTAGGATTAGGGTTAGGGTTAAGGTTAGAGTTAGGGTTGAAATTGCTCCAGTTAAAGGTGAGGTTA
Organism: Coregonus suidteri; assembly: GCA_036851935.1. NCBI lineage: Eukaryota > Metazoa > Chordata > Actinopteri > Salmoniformes > Salmonidae > Coregonus > Coregonus suidteri. The sequence goes on along the minus strand of JAGTTL010000054.1, from coordinate 112,471 downwards.
AGGTCAGGGTTGGGTTAGGGTTAGGGTTAGGGTTAGGGTTAGGGTTAGGGTTAGGGTAAACCAAAGGATTAGGCTTGTGGTTAAGTTAGGGTTAGGGTTAGGGTTAGGGTTAGGTTTAAGAGAAAATTGCCCTTCAAGAGGACCAAATACACGGGCACATGTTCTCTAATTCTATTTCTCCTATTGATACATCATAGTCCTACAGGAAATTGAGGAGAATACCCCAAAGAAAGATGTTATGGTTTATCCCTGAAAAAGAACAGATAAGAGTAACCTTTCCTCCAAAAGAGGATAAACACCCAGACACTACCCAAACAATACATACCTTCTAATTCCAGGCTCCTCAGAATACATCTTTATGAAGCCAGGGTTATAATTTAAAGTACCGATTAAGATTGTCAGTGTCAAGGTTAAAATTAGGCTCTCATACTTTTGTTCAGACCTGTGGGATTCCTGATATCACTTTTTAAGTCCAAAGGGTTAGGGTTAAGGTAGATTTGAGGCTTGAGTTCAAATTAAGGTTGGTATCGGGGTCAAGGTTCAGGAATTGAGGGTGGGGTGTTAAGATTAGGATTGTGATTGGGGTTAGGATTAGAACTGAGGTTATTATCACGGGTTGAGATTAGGTTTAGGGATTAGGGTTAAGGTTAAAGCTAGGGTTGGGATTGCTCCAGGGTTAGGGTTAGGGTTAGGGTTAGGGTTAGGTTTAAGAGAAAATTGCCCTTCAAGAGGACCAAATACACGGGCACATGTTCTCTAATTCTATTTCTCCTATTGATACATCATAGTCCTACAGGAAATTGGGAGATATACCCCAAAGAAAACATGTTATGGTTTATCCCTGAAAAAGAAGACAGATAAGAATAACCTTTTCCTCCAAGAGGATAAACACCAGACACTACCCAACAATACATACCTTCTAATTCCCAGGCTCCTCAGAATACATCTTTATGAAGCCCAGGGTTATAATTTAAAGTACCGATAAGATTGTCAGTGTCAAGGTTAAAATTAGGCTCTCATACTTTTGTTTCAGACCTGTGGGATTCCTGATATCCCACTTTTAAGTCCCAAGGGGTTAGGGTTAAGGTCATGGGTTAGGGTTAGGGTTTAAAGGGTTAGGGTAGGTTTAAGAGAAGAATTGCCCTTCAAGAGGACCAAATACACGGGGACATGTTCTCTAATTCTATTTCTCCTATTGATACATCATAGTCCTACAGGAAATTGGGAGATATACCCCAAAGAAAGATGTTATGTTTATCCCTGAAAAAGAATGCTCAGATAAGAGTATACCTTTTCCTCCAAGAGGATAAAACACCCAGACACTACCCAAACAAATACATACCCTCTAATTCCCAGGCCCTCAGAATACATCTTTATGAAGCCAGGGTTATAATTTAAAGTACCGATTAAGATTGTCAGTGTCAAGGTTAAAATTAGGCTCTCATACTTTTGTTTCAGACCTGTGGAATTCCTGATATCCACTTTTTAAGTCCCAAGGGGTTAGGGTTAAGGTTAGATTTGAGGCTTAAGTTCAAATTAAGGTTGGTATCGGGGTCAGGTTCAGGGATTGAGGTGGGGTTAAGGTTAGGATTATGATTGGGGTTAGGATTAGAAACTGAGGTTATTATCGCGGTTGAGATTAGGTTTAGGATTAGGGTTAAGGTTAAAGCTAGGGTTGGGATTGCTCCAGTTTCAGGTAAGGTTAAGGTTAGGGTTCGAGCAAGGATCAGAGTTACAATCAAGGTTAGGGTTATAGTTAGGGTAAACCAAGAGGTTAGACTTAGGGTTCAAGTTAAGTTTGAAGCTTGCGTTAGGGTTAAGGTTATGATCAAGGTTAAAGGTTAGGTTTTTGGATGGGGGTTAAGGTTAGAGCTAGGGTTGGGATTGCTCCAGTAAAAGGTGAGGTTAAGGTTAGGGTTCAGGTTAAGATCAGAGTTCGGGTTAGGATTGCTCCAATTAAAGTGAGGTTAAGGTTAGGATTCAGGTTAAGGTCAGGGTTCAGGTTAGGGTTAGGGTTAGGGTTAGGGTTAGGGTTAGGATTAGGGTTAGGGTTAAGGTTAGGATTAAGGTTATAATCAAGGTTAAGGTTAAGTTTTGGATTAGGGTTGGGGTTATAGTTAAAGTAAACTGGGGTTGGGATGGTTCAGGTTAGTGTTCAGGTCAGAGTTAGAAAAGTTTAGGTCTCTAATACTTTTCATTAAGGCCTTTAGGATTACAAGTACCCAATTTTTTTATCCAACACCCGCTCCTTGATCTGTCTGTGTTTTAGTGACCACCCCTGGTTAGATTCCAACCCTGCTATTCTTAACTGAGCTACTGGATGAGATCTAAAGTGGATGTATAGTGTGCTTTTAACCGACTCCTTACTTATATGATAGAGATGTTGTTTGAGTCTGGCTTCCAAGGAGTTCCTAGTTTCTCCAATATACAGTTTTCCACATTGTAGACATTCAATTCCATATACAATGTTGGTGGTCTTCAATTGAAATACCTCCCATACTGGAGCCCCTAGACCCGACCATTTATTCTGAATGTATTTAACTTGTCTAAAATGTGATCCACTCCGCCCCGGCTTCTCTCCTGAAACCAGAGTGTACCAGCACATCTTTCAAATTTTTATTTCGCCGATATGCTGATATTACTCTGAACTGTTGAGAAATCTCCACCTCCTCCCTCGTCTGCTCAAAATGATCCTTCACTATGGAGTTAAACCTCATAGAAGACTGTGAATATGTGGTGACAAATGGAATAATGCATCCATCATTACTAGTCCTCCCACATATAGGTTCCGTTACAGACATATTGTTCACCTCTGCTCTTATAGTGCGGAGGAAACGTTTTGAGTATCCTCTGGGTCTGAGAGCCTTTAAAAGAATTCCTATAGCCTCCTTGACATGTTTTTCCTGTGTACAAATCCTATTAAATCTAATAAGCTGCGACTTTATCAACCCCCTGTAGGTGTGTTTTGGATGAAAACTGGATTTATGTAAGAGGGAATGGGTGTCCGTAGGTTTAAAATAAACCTTTGTTGCTAATCGCTTCAGGTTATCATTCCCCTCTACAAAAAATACCTCGGTGTCCAAAAATTCTATTCGTTCCGGCTGAACATTGTGTTTAATCGTAATTGACGGATGATGTGTATTCAGAATCTTCACAAATTCCATAAAATCTGAAAGTGAATGTGTCCATAACCCAAATATATCATCTAGATACCGTAAATACAAAATTGGAAGCTTTATACATTTGGGGAAGGCTGATTGTTCCCATTCTGCCATATAAATATTGGCATAGGACGGGGCAAACTTCTTCCCCATAGCTGTACCATGGATTTGAAGAAACCAATTAGAATTAAATTCAAAGTCATTTCTTGTTAAACTGAGTTCCAATAGTTGTAGTAAAGCCCCATCTGGTCTATCTAGGTCTGGATATTTATGGAAGATGTTTTTGATCGCTCTAAGACCCAACTTGGTGTCAATGTTGGTATACAATGAGTCAATATCAATTGAAAAAAACACAGTTTCTTGAGGCACACTAATTTCTTTCAATTTTGTCACAAATTCATACGTGTCTTTAATGAAACTTTGATGTTTCCGTGACAGAGGATTTATAAAATAATCTAAATACTCTGCTATTCTATACGATTCCGAGCCACAGTCCGATACAATCGGCCTACCACATGGAACCTCAGAAGGAATGGTCCAAGTCTCAGGAGGTTTGTGGATTTTAGGCAACAAATAAAAAATTGTCTGGGACGTGGGGTATCTGGTCCAAATAGGTAAAACATTTGTTGTCTGTAATGTAATTATTCTCATAAAGTTCTCCTAAAATCTGCCTAATTTGTCTCTGGGTCTCCTGCTGCAATGAATGAGTCAATGGTCTATAATGTTTAGAATTACTCAATTGCCTTTTCGCCTCGATCAGATACTGTGTTTTATCCAAAATAACAATCTTTGATCCTTTATCCGCTGGTTTTATAACTATGTTGGAATTCTTACTTAAGGATTTTAAGGATTTACGTTCTTGTTTTGTAAGATTATCTTTCCCTGCCATATAAAAACTAAAATGTACTAAAAGAGGTAGAGTCTCTTTGAATTAAAGTCTGCATCGTATTAGACACTCCCTCTAACTTAGGCTCCCAATGTGATGGACCAATAAATGGTATTTTTTGGTTATCAGTATTATAATTAAAATGATCAAGTAATTTTAATTTTCTATGATAGGTATGCAGATCCCTCCTGAGCTCCATGCAATCTATCTTAGTGGGTGTCGGGATAAAACATAAGACCCTTCTCCAGAAGTTGCTGTTCTGCCGCTGTAAGTCTAAAAGTAGTCGATAAGTTAAGTACATTAGAGTGCTGGGGAGTAGTAATACCAATACACTCTTCCCCTCTTAATAGTTTAACTGGTCTAGCCAGTGATTAAAAATGTTTACAGCTGTATCTGGTCTCCAATGTATTGGGTCGTCCTGCACTGTGTGAAATCTAAGTTTATTCAGATCCAATAGTTCCCTACAATTCTTCTGAATATACTTGTTCAATTGATTCAGTACCTCCTGCTTTTCCCATGGAAGCTCATCTGAAAAATGTATGATAGGAACATAAACCTGTGCATGAGGAAAAACTTCACCTGCTTTATTCAGTAGCTGTTGCAACTGCTTGACTGCAGTGGTATACTGCTGGTTCAAGCCGTTAACAAGACCCACTGATAGAACAACCTTCTGTGTGTTTTGCTGTTTCTCCAACTTGCCTATCACTCCTGCAATATGTCTGAAGGTTGCTCCCGGAAAACTATCTATCTGTGTATTAGTGTCAGTGAAACTAGAAATGCGCGCAAGGTTGGAATCCCCAATAAAGACCACGGGCTTTTTAATCTCAATACTCCAATCATTTATTTTCCTTTCAGTTCTAGAATGACATGTGGGATAAAAGAGTTTCTCCTTTTTTACAGGTTCCAGTATTGGTTCTGTCCCAGGGCCCGTGTCTTTTCCATTTGCCATTGCTACCTTACCCTGATGGTCCTCTTGCTGTGAACCTGTCGTAGAATTGGATAAAACCATGTCATCCATCAAAACAGCCACATTGTTCAATGGTAATTTTTGACCATTGCCGTTATTCACCGTAATCTCCAACGCCTCTACTGTTAAGAGTAAATTCGAGGGCTCTCTACCTGGAAGGGTCAAGGCTGGGACTTTAGGCTCGGCCAAATTGTTTCTGGTCGCTGAGTTTGGGGATTCGGTATCCCCGTGCTCTTCCTGGTTATTGGGGTAAGTCTGAAGCTAGTCCCGCCACTCTTTGCAGGACCTAATTCCCGAGGGGTGAGACAGGACAAGAGGGGAGATAGTTGGTTAGTAGGTGAGCTCGTCGAAGGAACCACTCTACAAAGGGAAGTAGACCCAACATGAACTTCTACCTGCACCTCCCTTCTCTGCATACCCCCAGCAAGCCCTGTGGTATTGCTGTTGATAGTCTGACTATGGTTTATCGGTTTATCTACAGGATTACTGAAGGCCTGTTTATTACCATATTGTCCCTTACCGAAGTATCACTCTGGCCCCCTGGGATATTCCTGCATATTCCAAAGTCCCTGTGGGCCTGGGCTCCCATTGAGACCCTACCAGTTGGTGACTTGCTGGTCACCGCAGCCGCATAACTGGAATGGGCCTGATGAGAAGTTATCAGTTTAGTAGAGGCCGGCGGGTCAATTGGTTTTTGCAACATGTTTTTTAAGGTACTTACTGACGAAGATGTAAATTTGTGTTTATATCTTGCCTTTGCCCACATCACCGCTTTATCTAGAGCTTCTTGATTATAAGTTGAGCTATTCTGAATGCATAAGGCAATTACCCCATCATAATGCTCCCTCAGAATATCCATATTATTCTCCATCCACCTACTGGTATTAAGTTTTACCTTTGCCAGGGTCTGTTGGTTAGGCGAGGAGGGTTTAATAAAGGCCGCCAATTTGTTCACCTGTCTTACCATCCCTGCTGGAAAAGAATGATTAACTGCAGAATGATCTAATATTTCTGAGTGATGAATTGCTTGTAGAGCCTTGAAATATCCCTTTGTGCAAGTATTATCTTGCAAAGAAGAAACATTCCTAATCTCTCCAGTAGACTCACCCTCATCATTTAAACTAACTAGAGCCTGGAAACGGTTATGTAGTGGCACTGCCATGGTAAAGGTTCAAAACCAGGAACCCTTGCTGGAAATCCCAACTGAAAGAAGGGATCATATAAAGGTTAAAATCCCCCCCACAATATATAATTGGAACCAATCAACCCCAAAAAAAAATTATATATATATACACACATACAAAAGACAAAAAGAAAAATATATACACCAAAGACAAAAAGAAAAAATTAGAAAGAATTAGCCCTATTTTAGATAAAAAACTCCAATGAAACAAAACCCAATGTAAAGAAAGGATAAGAGGTCAGCACTCACAACTCATTTACTCCAACAACAAATAATTGTCCGTTGCCATCTGGTGGTTACCCCAGATCCGTAGGAAATTACCACTTTAGGTTAGGTGTCACTCCATAAAAACACACAAAGGTGAGAAAAAAAAAAAAAAAACCCCCACTCAGGTGGGAGAAAAACACTCCATTCAAAAGTGATCACTCCTTTATGGTTCAATTCTGATAGTGGTTCCACTTCAAGTCACTCCAAATGTTCAAATCTTCATGTGTACACACAGTGATTTTGGGAGTACTCACCAACCCAGAGAAATGGATATCTCACACGGAAAAGAGCTCTTCCACCAAGTCTCCAAAGGTCCATGTGCTTATCTTTGTTTGTAGGAAAAATGGTGTCCTTTTAAAATAGTGAGATACAGTAATCCTCTTCTGATTCACATTATCAAAACCTTTTTGGTTTCAAGGTAAAAAGATAAAAGGAGTATTGTTTAAAATTTGGAAGAAAAAATTCCTGACGTTTCGCACAATTCGTGCTTCTTCAGAGGAAAATAGACAGAAAATGAGAAGAGGCCAGCCCATATAGTATGAGAACGGGTGAGGGGAGGGGTTTAAGCTACTAAGCCTGACCTTCCATTGGTGGACTATTATGTCCATCCTATATCCTCCAACACACCTGTCCTTAATTCTACAAATTTGTTTTGTTGTACTTTTCACCTTCCTTGTATAAACCAATCTACAAGAAGGAGATGGATTTCAAAATTTGGCTATGTTTTTTGCACATACAGGGAAAAAAACTCAATTGGACACCCCTGTCCCAATTCTGTATGTGGAGAAGGTAATGTCGTGGGGAGCTGGGGTTTGTTTTGTAAACTCAATATGGACACCCCTCTGGGTCCAATTCTGTATGTGGAGAAGGTAAACGTGGGGAGCTGGGGTTTGTTTAAGAGTAAATTCCCTGGGAGAGGACGTAATATGTCCATTGATGTGCTTTGGGAGGGGGCTATTGATGGATTTCAAAATTTGGCTATGTTTTTATGCACATACAGGGATAAAAAACAGATTGGACACCCCTGTCCAATTCTGTATGTTGGGCTCTCATAATGTCGTGGGGAGCTGGGGTTTGTTTTGTTGTACTTTTGGGAGGCCGTAGATGTCCATTGATTTGGGTGGAGGGGGCTAAGATGGATTTCAAAATTTGGCTATGGTTTTTAGGGTTACATTAGGTACAGGGATAAAAACTCCATTAGACACCCCTGTCCAATTCTGTATGTGGAGAAGGTAATGTCGTGGGGAGCTGGGGTTTGTTTTGTTTGTACTCCTGGGAGGGTTAGGATGTCCATCGATTTGGTTAGGGTCAAAGGTTGGGAAATCTTAGGTTAGGTGGAAACTTAGGGTAGGGTTAATGTTAAAGGTGTCTGAGTAGATGGAGCTACTCGACTCCATCGGCTGTAGCATGGATCTCAATGTATCCACTAAAGTTATAGTAAACTTGTGCCTATATTTGGGTTTTTTTCCCAACTACTGGGTTAGGGTTAGATTTAAGGCTCCAGGGTTAGGGGTTTAAATCATGAAGGTTCCTCTAAACCCAGAGCTATCACCATATCATAATTAGGGTTCCCGTAATATACTCATGTTAGGGTTTTTACAGAGGGTTAAGGTTAGGGTGTAGGGTTTTCAACAATCGGCAGGTTGGGTCAATCTAAACCATGTGGAGAGGGTCAATCTTACCACCTCCGGTTTGCTCCAGGAAGTTAAACTCAACACAGGGATAGTGGTTAGATGTCCATTGATGTGCTTTGGAGGGGGCAATCAAAACCCCATTTCAAAAGTTAGGCTATGTTTTTTGCACATAGGGTACAGGGATAAAAACTCCATCGGACACCCCTGTCCAATTCTGTATGTGGAGAAGGTAATGAGAGTGAATAAATGGGGTTTGTTTTGTTGTACTGTTAAGGGTTAGGGTTAGGTCACGGGTAGGCTTGCACGGATCGGGAGGACCTTAGGAGCGTTCAAAATTTGGGGTTGTGTTTTTAGCCACAACAGGATTCTCTCGCAATGGGACAAAAGCCAATAAATTGAGGGAGAAGGCTTCAATTTGGGCCTTTTTTCTTTGTTTTGTTTGCGGTTAGGTTAGGGTAGGGTTAGGGTTAGGGTTAGGGGTTAGGGTTAGGGTTAGGGTTAGGGTTAGGGTTAGGGTACAGGGATAAAAACTCAATTGGACACCCCTGTCCAATTCTGTATGTGGAGAAGGTTAGGGTTAGGGAGCTGGGGTAGGGTTAGGGTTAGGTTAGGGTTAGGGGGTTAGGGTTAGGGTTAGGGTTAGGGTTAGTTAGGTTTAGGGTTAGGGTTAGGGTTAGGGTTAGGGTTAGGTACAGGGATAAAAAACTCCATCGGACACCCCTGTCCAATTCTGTATGTGGAGAAGGTAATGTCGTGGGGAGCTGGGGTTTGTTTTGTTGTACTTCTGGGAGGCCGTAGATGTCCATTGATGTGCTTTGGAGGGGGCTAGATGGATTTCAAAATTGGCTATGTTTTTTTGCACACATACAGGGATAAAAAACTCAATTGGACACCCCTGTCCAATTCTGTATGTGGAGAAGGTAATGTCGTGGGGAGCTGGGGTTTGTTTTGTTGTACTTCTGGGAGGCCGTAGATGTCCATTGATGTGCTTTGGAGGGGGCTAGATGGAGGAAAATTTGGCTATGTTTTTTGCACATACAGGGATAAAAACTCAATTGGACACCCCTGTCCAATTCTGTATGTGGAGAAGGTAAAGTCGTGGGGAGCTGGGGTTTGTTTTGTTGTACTTCTGGGAGGCCGTAGATGTCCATTGATGTGCTTTGGAGGGGGCTAGATGGATTTCAAAATTTGGCTATGTTTTTTGCACATAGGTACAGGGATAAAAACTCCATCGGACACCCCTGTCCAATTCTGTATGTGGAGAAGGTAATGTCGTGGGGAGCTGGGGTTTGTTATGTTGTACTTCTGGGAGGCCGTAGATGTCCATTGATGTGCTTTGGAGGGGGCTAGATGGATTTCAAAATTTGGCTATGTTTTTTGCACATACAGGGATAAAAACTCAATTGGACACCCCTGTCCAATTCTGTATGTGGAGAAGGTAATGTCGTGGGGAGCTGGGGTTTGTTTTGTTGTACTTCTGGGAGGCCGTAGATGTCCATCGATTTGGGCCTCAAAGGTTGGGAAATCTTAGGCAAAGGTGGAAACCCCACAAGACACAATGTTAAAGGTGTCTGAGTAGATGGAGCTACTCGACGGGCCTGTAGCATGGATCTCAATGTATCCACTGAAGTTATAGTAAACTTGTGCCTATATCTGGCTTTTCCCCAAACTACTGCCCTACGGCCTCCAGGTGAAAATCATGAAGTTCCTCTAAACCCAGAGCTATCACCATATCATAATGTTCCCGTAATATACTCATGTTAACCTCAATCCACTGTGCAGTATTCTGCTTAACCTTCTCTAAAGTGTCTATAGTAGGTGAAGAGGGTTTAATAAAAGCAGATAGCTTAGCAACCTGTCTAAGCATCCCAGGGGGGCAAGAACCCATAGTAACAGAGTTGGCCAAAATCTCTGAATGGTGTAGAGCCTGCAGTAACTTAAAGTACTTTTTGGTAAGTACCAGATCTACAGGGGCCATAGGTCTATTAATAATCTGTCTCTCCCTTATGTTCATGGTAAGGGCTGGGGTGCACTCACCCAAGTCAATATTCCGAGCCAAACTCCCATAGCGATTGTGGAGAGGGACAGACATATTGGCATCTGTTGTCTCTAAGGCTGATGGTTAAAAACAATGTAAACAGGTAAGGTAAGCATATAAAGATCCCTATCTCAAACAAGCATAGAAAAAGAGGAAGGGTAGGGTAGGTTTAAAAAAAAAAAAAAAGGGGTTTACATAAAACACACAATGATTAATGACCGGACTGGGAAGAGAACTAGAAACCACACTCAATCTAACACTCACTTTTACAGGTGAACTCTCAAGGAGTAAACTCTCACTGCCATCTGGTGGATTTAGGATGTAATCATTTTCATTTAAAGACTACACAAAACCAAAAAAAATCCACCATTAAAGGTATGGAACTGGAAGTGTTTGGTGGTTCTTCCTTTGTAGTTTCCACTTTGTTCCAATGGTAGTATAAAAACAATTTTGTATTTTCCTTAGTGAAGAAGTGGAAGATATAAGTATATATATATATATATATATATATATATATATATATATATATATATATATATATATATATATATATATATATTGTTTTGTCTTCAGTGTGCACACCTAGTCCAAAACAAATTCTTACCCAGGTCCTTTACTCCATACTCACATTTGAAATGTTTGGGTGGCCTACCCTTAGTGATGGAGGAAGAATGGAAGAATCCAATAGTGGATGTTATCGGTGTGCTCCTGCACTTGAATTGTTTGTTGATTTTGTAGTCCTTTTGGTTTTAAAAGTATCTGAATCCCCTGTTTAAAAAAAAGGGGGTGTCCAAAAAGTCATTAAAAATTGTTTACAAATATACAAATAAAAAGCGCTGCCTGACGTTTCGCCTTACTAGGCTTCATCAGAGGGTTAGGGTTAGGGTTAGGGTTGGGGTTAGGGTTAGCAGGCATAAAAACTTAATTGGACACCCCTGTTGTTTTGTTGTACTCCTGGGAGACCGTAGATGTGCTTTGGAGGGGGCTAGGTGGATTTCAAAACTTAGTCTCCGTCTGATGGATTCTGCTAAGTGTTTGGCTCTTTGGTGACTTAAAAAAAAGTGCAACACAAACCTATCCCAGATGACTCAGGGGTATTGAAACGTACTCCTAGATGGTTTTACAGGGCACTTTTTTTGCACCCCTGTCCAATTCTGTATGTGGAGAAGGTAATGTCGTGGGGAGCTGGGGTTTGTTTTGTTGTACTCCTGGGAGGCCGTAGATGTCCATCGATTTGGGCCTCAAAGGTTGGGAAATCTTAGGCAAAGGTGGAAACTCCATAGGACACAATGTTAAAGGTGTCTGAGTAGATGGAGCTACTCGACGGGCCTGTAGCATGGATCTCAATGTATCCACTGAAGTTATAGTAAACTTGTGCCTATATTTGGCTTTTCCCCAAACTACTGCCTTATTAAAGGCCTCCAGGTGAAAATCATGAAGTTCCTCTAAACCCAGAGCTATCACCATATCATAATGTTCCCGTAATATACTCATGTTAACCTTTTTTACAGAGGGTTGAATGTAGTGTTTTCACAATCTGCAGGTTGGGTCAATCTAAACCATGTTTAGGGTCAATCTTACCACCTCCGGTTGCTCCAGGAAGCTTAAACTCAACACAGGTAATCCTTATAGTGGCCTGATGGGTTGACAAAGAAGACAGTTTGATATGGCAATCAAAACCCACATAGGCATCAATTTGAAGTTAGGGCAGCAGGCAATGTATTTCTATGGGGGGAAATGAGAGTGAATAAATGCACGCTGTTGTCACTGTTAAGGGTTAATTCCACATGGTCACGGGTAGGCTTGCACGGATCGGGAGGACCTTAGGAGCGTTCCTGTGGTTGAATTGTGTTTCTAGCCTCAACGGTTCTCTCGCTGTGGCCCAAAAGCCTATAAATTGAGGTCAAGGCTTCAATTTGGGCCTTTTTTCTTTGCACAGTCACTGCGGTTAGGGTTAGGGTTAGGGTTAGGGTTAGGGTTAGGGTTAGGGGTTTAGGGTTAGGGTTAGGGTTAGGGTTAGGGTTAGGGTACAGGGATAAAAACTCAATTGGACACCCCTGTCCAATTCTGTATGTGGAGAAGGTAATAGGGGGTTAGGGTTAGGGTTAGGGTTAGGGGGCTTAGGGCTTAGGGTTAGGGTTAGGGGTAGGTTTTTGTTGGTTTCTGGGTTAGGTGCTTTGGAGGGGGCTAGTTTAGGGTTTCAGGGTTAGGGTTAGGGTTTGGTACAGGGATAAAAACTCCATCGGACACCCCTGTCCAATTCTGTATGTGGAGAAGGTAATGTCGTGGGGAGCTGGGGTTTGTTATGTTGTACTTCTGGGAGGCCGTAGATGTCCATTGATGTGCTTTGGAGGGGGCTAGATGGATTTCAAAATTTGGCTATGTTTTTTGCACATACAGGGATAAAAACTCAATTGGACACCCCTGTCCAATTCTGTATGTGGAGAAGGTAATGTCGTGGGGAGCTGGGGTTTGTTTTTTGTTGTACTTCTGGGAGGCCGTAGATGTCCATTGATGTGCTTTGGAGGAAATTTGGCTATGTTTTTTGCACATACAGGGATAAAAACTCAATTGGACACCCCTGTCCAATTCTGTATGTGGAGAAGGTAAAGTCGTGGGGAGCTGGGGTTTGTTTTGTTGTACTTCTGGGAGGCCGTAGATGTCCATTGATGTGCTTTGGAGGGGGCTAGATGGATTTCAAAATTTGGCTATGTTTTTTGCACATAGGTACAGGGATAAAAACTCCATCGGACACCCCTGTCCAATTCTGTATGTGGAGAAGGTAATGTCGTGGGGAGCTGGGGTTTGTTATGTTGTACTTCTGGGAGGCCGTAGATGTCCATTGATGTGCTTTGGAGGGGGCTAGATGGATTTCAAAATTTGGCTATGTTTTTGCACATACAGGGATAAAAACTCAATTGGACACCCCTGTCCAATTCTGTATGTGGAGAAGGTAATGTCGTGGGGAGCTGGGGTTTGTTTTGTTGTACTTCTGGGAGGCCGTAGATGTCCATCGATTTGGGCCTCAAAGGTTGGGAAATCTTAGGCAAAGGTGGAAACCCCACAAGACACAATGTTAAAGGTGTCTGAGTAGATGGAGCTACTCGACGGGCCTGTAGCATGGATCTCAATGTATCCACTGAAGTTATAGTAAACTTGTGCCTATATCTGGCTTTTCCCCAAACTACTGCCCTACGGCCTCCAGGTGAAAATCATGAAGTTCCTCTAAACCCAGAGCTATCACCATATCATAATGTTCCCGTAATATACTCATGTTAACCTCAATCCACTGTGCAGTATTCTGCTTAACCTTCTCTAAAGTGTCTATAGTAGGTGAAGAGGGTTTATAAAAGCAGATAGCTTAGCAACCTGTCTAAGCATCCCAGGGGGGCAAGAACCCATAGTAACAGAGTTGGCCAAAATCTCTGAATGGTGTAGAGCCTGCAGTAACTTAAAGTACTTTTTGGTAAGTACCAGATCTACAGGGGCCATAGGTCTATTAATAATCTGTCTCTCCCTTATGTTCATGGTAAGGGCTGGGGTGCACTCACCCAAGTCAATATTCCGAGCCAAACTCCCATAGCGATTGTGGAGAGGGACAGACATATTGGCATCTGTTGTCTCTAAGGCTGATGGTTAAAAAAACAAATGTAAACAGGTAAGGTAAGCATATAAAGATCCCTATCTCAAAAACAGCATAGAAAAAGAGGAAGGGTAGGGTAGGTTTAAAAAAAAAAAAAAAGGGGTTTACATAAAAACACACAATGATTAATGACCGGACTGGGAAGAGAACTAGAAACCACACTCAATCTAACACTCACTTTTACAGGTGAACTCTCAAGGAGTAAACTCTCACTGCCATCTGGTGGATTTAGGATGTAATCATTTTCATTTAAAGACTACACAAAACCAAAAAAAATCCACCATTAAAGGTATGGAACTGGAAGTGTTTGGTGGTTCTTCCTTTGTAGTTTCCACTTTTGTTCCAATGGTAGTATAAAAAAAACAATTTTGTATTTTCCTTAGTGAAGAACAAGTGGACTATATATATATATATATATATATATATATATATATATATATATATATATATATATATATATATATATATATATATATATATGTTGTTGTCTTCAGTGTGCACACCTAGTCCAAAACAAATTCTTACCCAGGTCCTTTACTCCATACTCACATTTGAAATGTTTGGGTGGGCCTACCCTTAGTGATGGAGGAAGAATGGAAGAATCCAATAGTGGATGTTATCGGTGTGCTCCTGCACTTGAATTGTTTGTTGATTTTGTAGTCCTTTTGGTTTTAAAAGTATCTGAATCCCCTGTTTAAAAAAAAAAAAGGTGTCCAAAAAGTCATTAAAAATGTTTACAAATATACAAATAAAAAGCGCTGCCTGACGTTTCGCCTTACTAGGCTTCATCAGAGGGTTAGGGTTAGGGTTAGGGTTGGGGTTAGGGTTAGCAGGCATAAAAACTTAATTGGACACCCCTGTTGTTTTGTTGTACTCCTGGGAGACCGTAGATGTGCTTTGGAGGGGGCTAGGTGGATTTCAAAACTTAGTCTCCGTCTGATGATTCTGCTAAGTGTTTGGCTCTCTTTGGTGACTTAAAAAAAAGTGCAACACAAACCTATCCCAGATGACTCAGGGGTATTGAAACGTACTCCTAGATGGTTTTACAGGGCACTTTTTTTGCACCCCTGTCCAATTCTGTATGTGGAGAAGGTAATGTCGTGGGGAGCTGGGGTTTGTTTTGTTGTACTCCTGGGAGGCCGTAGATGTCCATCGATTTGGGCCTCAAAGGTTGGGAAATCTTAGGCAAAGGTGGAAACTCCATAGGACACAATGTTAAAGGTGTCTGAGTAGATGGAGCTACTCGACGGGCCTGTAGCATGGATCTCAATGTATCCACTGAAGTTATAGTAAACTTGTGCCTATATTTGGCTTTTCCCCAAACTACTGCCTTATTAAAGGCCTCCAGGTGAAAATCATGAAGTTCCTCTAAACCCAGAGCTATCACCATATCATAATGTTCCCGTAATATACTCATGTTAACCTTTTTTACAGAGGGTTGAATGTAGTGTTTTCACAATCTGCAGGTTGGGTCAATCTAAACCATGTTTAGGGTCAATCTTACCACCTCCGGTTGCTCCAGGAAGCTTAAACTCAACACAGGTAATCCTTATAGTGGCCTGATGGGTTGACAAAGAAGACAGTTTGATATGGCAATCAAAACCCACATAGGCATCAATTTGAAGTTAGGGCAGCAGGCAATGTATTTCTATGGGGGGAAATGAGAGTGAATAAATGCACGCTGTTGTCACTGTTAAGGGTTAATTCCACATGGTCACGGGTAGGCTTGCACGGATCGGGAGGACCTTAGGAGCGTTCCTGTGGTTGAATTGTGTTTCTAGCCTCAACGGTTCTCTCGCTGTGGCCCAAAAGCCTATAAATTGAGGTCAAGGCTTCAATTTGGGCCTTTTTTCTTTGCACAGTCACTGCGGTTAGGGTTAGGGTTAGGGTTAGGGTTAGGGTTAGGGGTTAGGGTTAGGGTTAGGGTTAGGGTTAGGGTACGGGAGGGATAAAAACTCAATTGGACACCCCTGTCCAATTCTGTATGTGGAGAAGGTTAGGGTTAGGGTTAGGGTTAGGGTTAGGGTTAGGGTTAGGGTTAGGGGTTAGGGTTAGGGTTAGGGTTAGGGTTAGGGTTAGGGTTAGGGTTAGGTACAGGGATAAAAACTCCATCGGACACCCCTGTCCAATTCTGTATGTGGAGAAGGTAATGTCGTGGGGAGCTGGGGTTTGTTATGTTGTACTTCTGGGAGGCCGTAGATGTCCATTGATGTGCTTTGGAGGGGGCTAGATGGATTTCAAAATTTGGCTATGTTTTTTGCACATACAGGGATAAAAACTCAATTGGACACCCCTGTCCAATTCTGTATGTGGAGAAGGTAATGTCGTGGGGAGCTGGGGTTTGTTTTGTTGTACTTCTGGGAGGCCGTAGATGTCCATTGATGTGCTTTGGAGGAAATTTGGCTATGTTTTTTGCACATACATAAAAAAACTCAATTGGACACCCCTGTCCAATTCTGTATGTGGAGAAGGTAAAGTCGTGGGGAGCTGGGGTTTGTTTTGTTGTACTTCTGGGAGGCCGTAGATGTCCATTGATGTGCTTTGGAGGGGGCTAGATGGATTTCAAAATTTGGCTATGTTTTTTGCACATAGGTACAGGGATAAAAACTCCATCGGACACCCCTGTCCAATTCTGTATGTGGAGAAGGTAATGTCGTGGGGAGCTGGGGTTTGTTATGTTGTACTTCTGGGAGGCCGTAGATGTCCATTGATGTGCTTTGGAGGGGGCTAGATGGATTTCAAAATTTGGCTATGTTTTTTGCACATACAGGGATAAAAACTCAATTGGACACCCCTGTCCAATTCTGTATGTGGAGAAGGTAATGTCGTGGGGAGCTGGGGTTTGTTTTGTTGTACTTCTGGGAGGCCGTAGATGTCCATCGATTTGGGCCTCAAAGGTTGGGAAATCTTAGGCAAAGGTGGAAACCCCACAAGACACAATGTTAAAGGTGTCTGAGTAGATGGAGCTACTCGACGGGCCTGTAGCATGGATCTCAATGTATCCACTGAAGTTATAGTAAACTTGTGCCTATATCTGGCTTTTCCCCAAACTACTGCCCTACGGCCTCCAGGTGAAAATCATGAAGTTCCTCTAAACCCAGAGCTATCACCATATCATAATGTTCCCGTAATATACTCATGTTAACCTCAATCCACTGTGCAGTATTCTGCTTAACCTTCTCTAAAGTGTCTATAGTAGGTGAAGAGGGTTTAATAAAAGCAGATAGCTTAGCAACCTGTCTAAGCATCCCAGGGGGGCAAGAACCCATAGTAACAGAGTTGGCCAAAATCTCTGAATGGTGTAGAGCCTGCAGTAACTTAAAGTACTTTTTGGTAAGTACCAGATCTACAGGGGCCATAGGTCTATTAATAATCTGTCTCTCCCTTATGTTCATGGTAAGGGCTGGGGTGCACTCACCCAAGTCAATATTCCGAGCCAAACTCCCATAGCGATTGTGGAGAGGGACAGACATATTGGCATCTGTTGTCTCTAAGGCTGATGGTTAAAAACAATGTAAACAGGTAAGGTAAGCATATAAAGATCCCTATCTCAAACAAGCATAGAAAAAGAGGAAGGGTAGGGTAGGTTTAAAAAAAAAAAAGGGGTTTACATAAAACACACAATGATTAATGACCGGACTGGGAAGAGAACTAGAAACCACACTCAATCTAACACTCACTTTTACAGGTGAACTCTCAAGGAGTAAACTCTCACTGCCATCTGGTGGATTTAGGATGTAATCATTTTCATTTAAAGACTACACAAAACCAAAAAAAATCCACCATTAAAGGTATGGAACTGGAAGTGTTTGGTGGTTCTTCCTTTGTAGTTTCCACTTTGTTCCAATGGTAGTATAAAA
Source organism: Coregonus suidteri (assembly GCA_036851935.1). Lineage (NCBI taxonomy): Eukaryota > Metazoa > Chordata > Actinopteri > Salmoniformes > Salmonidae > Coregonus > Coregonus suidteri. The sequence continues at coordinate 94,832 of JAGTTL010000054.1, read as the reverse complement.
ACAATTTTGTATTTTCCTTAGTGAAGAACAAGTGGACTATATATATATATATATATATATATATATATATATATATATATATATATATATATATATATATATATATATGTTGTTGTCTTCAGTGTGCACACCTAGTCCAAAACAAATTCTTACCCAGGTCCTTTACTCCATACTCACATTTGAAATGTTTGGGTGGCCTACCCTTAGTGATGGAGGAAGAATGGAAGAATCCAATAGTGGATGTTATCGGTGTGCTCCTGCACTTGAATTGTTTGTTGATTTTGTAGTCCTTTTGGTTTTAAAAGTATCTGAATCCCCTGTTTAAAAAAAAGGGGGTGTCCAAAAAGTCATTAAAAATTGTTTACAAATATACAAATAAAAAGCGCTGCCTGACGTTTCGCCTTACTAGGCTTCATCAGAGGGTTAGGGTTAGGGTTAGGGTTGGGGTTAGGGTTAGCAGGCATAAAAACTTAATTGGACACCCCTGTTGTTTTGTTGTACTCCTGGGAGACCGTAGATGTGCTTTGGAGGGGGCTAGGTGGATTTCAAAACTTAGTCTCCGTCTGATGGATTCTGCTAAGTGTTTGGCTCTTTGGTGACTTAAAAAAAAGTGCAACACAAACCTATCCCAGATGACTCAGGGGGTATTGAAACGTACTCCTAGATGGTTTTACAGGGCACTTTTTTTGCACCCCTGTCCAATTCTGTATGTGGAGAAGGTAATGTCGTGGGGAGCTGGGGTTTGTTTTGTTGTACTCCTGGGAGGCCGTAGATGTCCATCGATTTGGGCCTCAAAGGTTGGGAAATCTTAGGCAAAGGTGGAAACTCCATAGGACACAATGTTAAAGGTGTCTGAGTAGATGGAGCTACTCGACGGGCCTGTAGCATGGATCTCAATGTATCCACTGTTGTCACTGTTAAGGGTTAATTCCCATGGTCACGGGTAGGTTTGCACGGACGGGAGGACCTTAGGAGCGTTCCTGTGGGAATTGTGTTTCTAGCCTCACGGTTTCTCTCGCTGTGGCCCAAAAGCCTATAAATTGAGGTCAAGGGCTTCAATTTGGGCCTTTTTTCTTTGCACATCCTAGGGTTAGGGTAGGGTTAGGGTTTTATGGGGAGGGCGTTAGGGTTAGGGTTTAGGGTAATTTTGTTAGGGTTAGGGTAGGTCTAGGGTTAGGGAGTTAGGGACTCCACGGACACCCTGTCCAATTCCTGTATGTGGAGGAAGGTAATGTTAGTGGGGAGCTGGGGTTTGTTTTGTGTGTACTCCTGGGGGCCGTAGATGTCCATGATGGCTTTGGGGGGGCTAGATGGTTTGGGAAAATTTCGGTTAGGTTTTTTGCACATAGGGTAACAGGGATTTTAAAGGACCTCCATCGGGGTTAGGGTATCTGAATTAGTATGGGAGTTAGGTAAAGGGGTTGGGCGTTAGGGTTTGTTTTGTTGTACTCTGGGAGGGTTATGGTAAACTTGTGTCCTGTATCTCTGGCTTAGGGTAGATGGATTTCCTTTAATTAAAGGTCTAGGTTTTTTCACATAGGTTACAGGGATAAAAAACTCCAGGGTTATCACCATGTCATTAATGTTCTGGTGTGGTATACTCATGTTATGTGCGTGGAGCGGGGGTTTTTTGTTTGGTACTTCTGGAGGCCGGAGTTCTCATTGGTGTTCTAGGGTTAGGGGCTAGGGTTTCAAAATGTGGTTAGTTTTTAGGGTAGGGTAGGGTACAGGGATAAAAACTCCAGAGGACACCCCTAGGTTAGAGGTGTATGGTGGAGAAGGTAAGGTTGTGGGGAGCTGGGTTAGTTTGGTTATGTACTCCTGGGGAGGCCGTAGATGTCCATCGATTTGGGCTCTCAAAGGTTAGGGTTAGGGTTAGGCCAAGGGTATAGGAAAACCCACAAGAACAAGGGTTAAAGGTTGTCTGGTTTGTCTGGAGCTACTCGACGGGCCTGTAAGCATGGATCTCAATGTATCCAATATAAAGTTAAGAAACTTGTGCTAATCTGTTAAATTCCCCGATTTACTGCCCTCCAAACGTACCAAAAGTAAGTAGGTGAATTATTATTTCCACTGATAGTTCTGAGTGGTTATAAGGACAATGAAGGTATCAGATATTAACATAATGTCCCGGAATCAGGGCTAGATGCTTAACATCAATCCACTGTGCAAGTATTCTGCTATATCTTCTCTATAAGTGTCTATAGTAGCCCCTTAGAGGGTACTAAAGCAGGAAGCTTAGGAACCTGTTCTAAGCTCCCAGGTGGGGCAAGACCTACATAGTACAGAGTTGGCCAAAAACTCTGAATTGGTGTAGAGCCCTGCAGGAACTTAATAGTAGACTTTTTGGTAAGTACCAGACTACAGGGGCCATAGGTCTATAATAATTCTGTCCCCCGCCTATGTTCACATCGGTAGGGCTGTGGTGTTGCACTCACCCAAGTCAATATGGTTAGCAACCCCATAGCGATTCAGACCGAGGACAGGGGACATATTGGGTTGGGTTAGGGTCTCTATAGGGTTAGGGTTAGGGTTTAGGGTTAGGGTGTTAGTGTTAGGTTTAGCGGTTAGGAGTAGGGTTAGCGGATATATGGAGGTAAGGTGATGGGGTAGACCTGGTACAGGGATGAGTGATACTTTGTTTGTCCAAATCGAGGGGACACGTTTGATGTTTTCTTTGATATAGATGGTAATGTGTAAGGTCTAGTTTCTTTTGTTTTGTTGTTACTTCTGGGGCAGTAGATTGTCCATGATGTGCTTTGGAAGGGGGCTCTAGATGGATTAAAAAAGTTTGGCTTGTTTTGGCACATAGGGTACAGATAAAACTCAATCGGCCACCCTGTCCAATTCTGTATGTGGAGAAGGTAAAGTCGTGGAGCTGGGGTGTTTTGTTGTACTTCTGGAGGCCGTAGATGTCCATTGGATTTGCTTTGGAGGGGGCCTAGATGGATTTAAAAAATTCGGATATGTTTTGTCGACACATAGGGTCACAGGGATAAAAACTCCATCGGACACCCCGCCAATCTGTAGTGGAGAAGGTAGTCGTGGGCGAGCTGTACGGGGTTTGTTTTTGTTTACTTCTGGTGAGGCAGTAGACTGTCCATGACGTGCTTTGGAGGGGCTAGGTGGGTTCAAAAGTGGTTATGTTTTTTGACATAGGCGTACAGGGATAAAAACTCCATCGGAAAAACTGTACATTCTGTATTGGATGAAGGTAATGTTGTTGGGGGCGGGGGTTTTTGTTTTGTTTACCCTGGGAGGCCGTAGATGCCCATCGATTTGGGCCTCAAAGGTTGGGAAATCTTAGGCAAAGGGGAAACCCATAGGCACAATGAAAAGGTGTCTGAGTAATGGGCACTCGAGGGGCCTTACATGGTCTAAAATGATCCCTAAATTTATAGAAAATTGTCTAATTTGGCTTTTCCCCAAACTATGCCTTTTTAAAGGCCCTCCGGGTAAAAAATCATAAAGTTCCTCAAAACCCAGAGCTATACCATACAAATTTTCCCGTATATACTCTTTTAACCCTTTTTTTACAGGGGGTTAAAATGTAGTTTTTTCAAATCTGCGGTTGGGTATCTAAACCATGTTTGGGGTCAATTTTACCCTGGGGTTGCCCAGGAAGTTTAAAACTAACAGGAAATCCTTATGGGGCCCCTGAGGGGTTTGAAAAAAAGAGACATTTTGATAGGGAAATCAAAACCCACATAGGCATCAATTTTTGGGA
>JAGTTL010000054.1:57145-90605 GCA_036851935.1 Coregonus suidteri | reverse complement strand
CATATCCTGTCTGGATACCTGTATGTGTTATGTCCTGTCTGGATACCTGTATGTGTTCTGTATAGTCATGTCCTGTCTGGATACCTGTATGTGTTCTGTATAGTCATGTCCTGTCTGGATACCTGTATGTGTTCTGTATAGTCATGTCCTGTCTGGATACCTGTATGTGTTATGTCCTGTCTGATATATTCATGTTCCTGTCTGGATACCTGTATGTGTTCTTATAGTCCTGTCTGGATACCTGTATGTGTTCTGTATAGTCATGTCCTGTCTGGATACCTGTATGTGTTCTGTATAGTCATATCCTGTCTGGATACCTGTATGTGTAGACTTTGGTCTGAAGTTTATAAGAGTGTGGATTCTAAGCTGCTAAGCTACAGGACTGTTTTGCTAGCACAGACTGGAACATGTTCCGGGATTCTTCAGACAGCATTGAGGAGTACACCACATCATACCTGTATGTGTTCATCAATAAGTGCATCGATGATGTCCTCCCCACAGTGACCGTACGTACATACCCCAACCAGAAGCCATGGATTACAGGAAACATCCGCACTGAGCTAAAGGGTAGAGCTGCCGCTTTCAAGGAACGGGACTCTAACCCGGACGCTTATAAGAAATCCCGCTATGACCTCCGACGAACCATCAAACAGGCAAAGAGTCAATATTTGTCTAAGATTGAATCATACTACACTGGCTCTGACGCTCGTCGGATGTGGCAGGGCTTGAAAACTATTACAGACTACAAAGGGAAGCACAGCCGCGAGCTGCCCAGTGACACAAGCTACCAGACGAGCTAAACCACTTCTATGCTCGCTTCGAGGCAAGCAACACTGAAGCATGCATGAGAGCACCAGCTGTTCCGGATGACTATGTGATCACGCTCTCCGTAGCCGATGTGAGTAAGACTTTTAAGCAGGTCAACATTCACAAGGCCGCAGGTCCAGACGGATTACCAGACGTGTACTCCGTGAGCATGTGCTGACCCAATGGCAAGTGTCTTCACTGACATTTTCAACATGTCCCTGACTGAGTCTGTAATACCAACATGTTTCAAGCAGACCACCATAGTCCCCGTGCCCAAGAACTCTAAGATAACCTGCCTAAATGACTACCGACCTGTAGCACTGTGGGGTCTGTAGCCATGAAGGGTTGCTTGGAAAGGACTTAGTCATGCCTCACTTCAACACCATTATCCCAGAACCCCTAGGTCCCACTCCAATTTGCATGGTGGGGCCCCAACAGATCCACAGATGATGCAATCTCTATCGTTAGGGTTACACTGCCCTTTCCCACCTGGACAAGAGGAACACCTACGTGAGAATGCTATTCATGTGACTACAGCTCAGCATTCGTATAGACCATTGGGGGTTAGGGTGCCCTCTAAGCTCATCACTAAGCTAAGGATCCTGGGACTAAACACCTCCCTCTGCAACTGGATCCTGGACTTCCTAGACGGGCCGCCCCCAGGTGGTAAGGGTAGGTAACAACACATCTGCCACACTGATCCTCTGTCGGGGGCCCCTCAGAGGTGCGTGCTCAGTCCCCTCCTGTACTCTCTGTTCACCCATGACTGGTTTGGGGTTGGGCACGACTCCAACACCATCATTACCTGTGCCGGTGGAGACCAACAGTGGTAGGCCTGTCACCGACAACGATGAGACAGGTGGGGTAGGAGGTCAGAGATCTGGCCGTGTGGTGCCAGGACAACAACCTCTCCCTCACCGTGACCAAGACAAAGGCTGATGTGGACTACAGGAAAAAAAAGAGGACTGAGCACGCCCCCATTCTCATCGACGGGGCTGTAGTGGAACAGGTTGAGAGCCTCAAGTTCCTGTCGGTGTAGACATCACCAACGAACTATCATGGTCCAAACACCAAGACAGTCGTGGGTTAGGGCACGACAAGCCTATTCCCCCTCAGGAGACTAAAAAGATTTGGCATGGGTCCCTCAGATCCTCAAAGAAAATTCCTACAGACTGCACCATCGAGAGCATCCTGACTGGTTGCCTTCACCGCCGGTATGGTAACTGGCTGGCCTCTGACCGCAAGGCACTACAGAGGGTAGTGGTACGGCCCAGTACATCACTGGGGCAAAGCTTCCTGCCCATCCAGGACCTCTATACCTGTCGGTGTGTCAGGAGGAAGGCCCTCAAAATTGTCAAAGACTCCAGCCACCCTAGTCATAGACTGTTCCTCTGCTACCGCACGGTTAGCGGTTGGAGTGCCAAGTCTAGGTTCCAAAAGGCCTCCTCAACAGTCGGTTCTACCTCCAAGGCCATAAGACTCCTGAACAGCTAATCATGGCTACAGGGGACTATTTGCCCTGCCCCCCCACCCCATCCTTTTTACGCTGCTGCTACTCTGTTAAGTATTTATGCAAAGTCACTTTAACCTCTATAGACCCACATTACAGGGTACCTCAACTACCTCACTAGCCGGTCCGCCCCCGCACATTGACTCGTGCAACAGGGTACCCCCCTGTATAAATAGACAGGCCCCTTACTCGGTCACTTTATTCTATTGTATATATAGCCTACCCTACTGACAGGGTTTGGGTTTTATTTCTGCTCTTTTTTTTCTCAACACTTTTGTGTTGTGGCTGGAAGGGTTTTATTTTTACTTTTTTTGTTTAAAATAAATGACACTGTTGGGTAAGGGCTGTAAGTAAGCATTTCACTGTAATGTCACCTGCACCTGTTGTATTCAGCGCATGTGTCCGCGCTTTGATTTGATTTGATTTAATTCTATTTTGTTATATGTGTGTTGTGTGAATGTTATATTTGGACATTGTGTATATTATATGTGTGTTGTGTGAATGTTATATTTGGACATTGTGTATATTATATGTGTGTCTGTGTGTTGTTCTGCAGAGATCAGTAACCAGTGCCTTCCGTTTCCGTGTTACAAGGAGGGTTCTGAACGCTGCATCGATGGCAAGGCCTCCTTCACCTGTCGGTGTAGACCAGGCTGGAAGGGTCCGCGCTGTGAGGATGGTGGGGTACCGTATAGACAGGGTTAGGGTTGGGGTTAGGGCTAGACAGGCATCCTTCACCTGTCGGTGTAGACCAGGCTGGAAGGGTCCGCGCTGTGAGGATGGTGGGGTACCGCTTAGATAGGGTTAGGGTCCTGGGTTAATAGACTGGGGCCTCCTTCACCTGTCGGTGTAGACCAGGCTGGAAGGGTCCGCTGCTGTGAGGATGGTGGGGTACCGTATAGACTGGGTTAGGGTTGGGGTTAGGGTTTAATACTGGGTCACCTGTCGGTGTAGACCACTGGGTCCTGCTTGAATGGTGGGGTCCGTGCTTAATACTGTGTCCTGCTTAATACTGGGTCCTGCTTAATACCGGGTCCTGGCTTAATACTGGGTCCTGGCTTAATACTGGGTCCTGCTTAATACTGGGTCCTGCTTAATACTGGGTCCTGGCTTAATACTGGGTCCTGGCTTAATACTGGGTCCTGCTTAATACTGGGTCCTGCTTAATACTGGGTCCTGCTTAATACTGGGTCCTGGTTTAATACTGGGTCCTGCTTAATACTGGGTCCTGGCTTAATACTGGGTCCTGCTTAATACTGGGTCCTGCTTAATACTGGGTCCTGGCTTAATACTGGGTCCTGGCTTAATACTGGGTCCTGGCTTAATACTGGGTCCTGCTTAATACTGGGTCCTGGCTTAATACTGGGTCCTGGCTTAATACTGGGTCCTGCTTAATACTGGGTCCTGCTTAATACTGGGTCCTGCTTAATACTGGGTCCTGGCTTAATACTGGGTCCTGGCTTAATACTGGGTCCTGCTTAATACTGGGTCCTGGCTTAATACTGGGTCCTGGCTTAATACTGGGTCCTGCTTAATACTGGGTCCTGGCTTAATACTGGGTCCTGGCTTAATACTACTGGGTACTGGGTCCTGCTGGCTTAATACTGGGTCCTGCTTAATACTGGGTCCTGCTTAATACTGGGTCCTGGCTTAATACTGGGTCCTGGCTTAATACTGGGTCCTGGCTTAATACTGGGTCCTGCTTAATACTGGGTCCTGGCTTAATACTGGGTCCTGGCTTAGTACTGGGTCCTGGCTTAATACTGGGTCCTGGCTTAATACTGGGTCGCTGGTTTCAATCTGGCTCGAAGGACACACTTTTTTCTTGAAACTCGAAAAGCTTGGCCAGTAACGTTGGTGTTGCTGACTGACTAGGTCACAGTTCCTCCCAGTAACAGGAATTGAGCCGAGTTTATAGTCAATGAATCCATGTTTTGTTATTATTGAATAATGATGTTATTGATTGTTTTATTGATCAGACATCGACGAGTGTTCGGACCCAGATCACCCAGCCGGATGCAACCAGAAGTGTTACAACTCCCCCGGTAGCTTCCGCTGTATGTGTGATGACGGGTACCAGTTCAGAACCAATGACAAGATCCACTGTACAGGTAACAGTTACTGTTATATAGATCCACTGTATAGGAAACAGTTACTGTTATATAGATCCACTGTACAGGAAACAGTTACTGTTATATAGATCCACTGTACAGGAAACAGTTACTGTTATATAGATCCACTGTACAGGAAACAGTTACTGTTATATAGATCCACTGTACAGGAAACAGTTACTGTTATATAGATCCACTGTACAGGAAACTGTTATATAGATCCACTTACTGTTATATAGATCCACTGTACAGGAAACAGTTACTGTTATATAGATCCACTGTACAGGAAAACAGTTACTGTTATATAGATCCACTGTACAGGTAACAGTTACTGTTATATAGATCCACTGTACAGGGAAACAGTTACTGTTATATAGATCCACTGTACAGGAAACAGTTACTGTTATATAGATCCACTGTACAGGTAACAGTTACTGTTATATAGATCCACTGTACAGGTAACAGTTACTGTTATATAGATCCACTGTACAGGAAACAGTTACTGTTATATAGATCCACTGTACAGGTAACAGTTACTGTTATATAGATCCACTGTACAGGTAACAGTTACTGTTATATAGATCCACTGTACAGGTAACAGTTACTGTTATATAGATCCACTGTACAGTTACTGTTATATAGATCCACTGTACAGTTACTGTTATATAGATCCACTGTACAGGAAACAGTTACTGTTATATAGATCCACTGTACAGGAAACAGTTACTGTTATATAGATCCACTGTACAGGTAACAGTTACTGTTATATAGATCCACTGTACAGGAAACAGTTACTGTTATATAGATCCACTGTACAGTTACTGTTATATAGATCCACTGTACAGGTAACAGTTACTGTTATATAGATCCACTGTACAGGAAACAGTTACTGTTATATAGATCCACTGTACAGGTAACAGTTACTGTTATATAGATCCACTGTACAGGTAACAGTTACTGTTATATAGATCCACTGTACAGGTAACAGTTACTGTTATATAGATCCACTGTACAGGTAAACAGTTACTGTTATATAGATCCACTGTACAGGTAACAGTTACTGTTATATAGATCCACTGTACAGGTAACAGTTACTGTTATATAGATCCACTGTACAGGTAACAGTTACTGTTATATAGATCCACTGTACAGGTAACAGTTACTGTTATATAGATCCACTGTACAGGAAACAGTTACTGTTATATAGATCCACTGTACAGGTAACAGTTACTGTTATATAGATCCACTGTACAGGTAACAGTTACTGTTATATAGATCCACTGTACAGGTAACAGTTACTGTTATATAGATCCACTGTACAGGAAACAGTTACTGTTATATAGATCCACTGTACAGGAAACAGTTACTGTTATATAGATCCACTGTACAGGTAACAGTTACTGTTATATAGATCCACTGTACAGGAAACAGTTACTGTTATATAGATCCACTGTACAGGAAACAGTTACTGTTATATAGATCCACTGTACAGAGACTGTTTATATAGATCCACTGTACAGGTAACAGTTACTGTTATATAGATCCACTGTACAGGAAACAGTTACTGTTATATAGATCCACTGTACAGGAAACAGTTACTGTTATATAGATCCACTGTACAGGAAACAGTTACTGTTATATAGATCCACTGTACAGGTAACAGTTACTGTTATATAGATCCACTGTACAGGAAACAGTTACTGTTATATAGATCCACTGTACAGGTAACAGTTACTGTTATATAGATCCACTGTACAGGTAACAGTTACTGTTATATAGATCCACTGTACAGGAAACAGTTACTGTTATATAGATCCACTGTACAGGTAACAGTTACTGTTATATAGATCCACTGTACAGAAACAGTTACTGTTATATAGATCCACTGTACAGGAAACAGTTACTGTTATATAGATCCACTGTACAGGAAACAGTTACTGTTATATAGATCCACTGTACAGGAAACAGTTACTGTTATATAGATCCACTGTACAGTACTGTTATATAGACACTGTACAGTTTAACAGTTACTGTTATATAGATCCACTGTACAGGAAACAGTTACTGTTATATAGATCCACTGTGTAGACTGTTATATAGATCCACTGTACAGGTAACAGTTACTGTTATATAGATCCACTGTACAGGAAACAGTTACTGTTATATAGATCCACTGTACAGACTCTACTGTACAGGTAACAGTTACTGTTATATAGATCCACTGTACAGGAAACAGTTACTGTTATATAGATCCACTGTACAGGAAACAGTTATATAGATCCACTGTTATATAGATCCACTAGATACTGTTATATAGATCCACTGTACAGGAAACGTTACTGTTATATAGATCCACTGTACAGGAACAGTTACGTTTAGACTCTAGATTAGCACTGTACAGACTCTAGATCCACTGTACAGAAACAGTTACTGTTATATACTCTAGATGTGCAGGAAACAGTTACTGTTATATAGACTGTACAGTTACAGTTACTGTTATATAGATCCACTGTAGAAACAGTTACTAGACTAGATCCACTGCAGGCAGGAAACTAGATTCTAGATCTGTAGTTTAGAATATAGTTTAGACTCTAGATTTGCAGGCCCAGACTCTAGATTAGAATGTAGTTTAGACTCTAGATTTGCAGGCCCAGACTCTAGTCTAGAATGTAGTTTAGAATATAGTTTAGACTCTAGATTTGCAGGCCCAGACTCTAGTTTAGACTAACAGAGGAAGATGGCTGACCAGTACAGTGTTACATAAGAGTGTTTAAACCTCAGGGTCATTGACCATCTCTGTTACCAGAAACAGGTTTCAGTCTCAATGACTGTTTCTGCTTGTGCACCCTCTTGTGGTAATGTCTGTGTGATTGTCTAGTGACCAAACCAAACCTCCATATTACCGACTCACACTGAAGATGTCAAGATGTCTGTGTCCCCTCCCCAGATGTATCAATGAGTGTCTGCTGTACCCCTAGTATCTGTGAGGAACCAGCTAAATGTGTCCCCTCCCCAGATATCAATGAGTGTCTGCTGTACCCCAGTATCTGCGAGGAACCAGCTAAATGTGTCAACACCCCTGGCATGTATGAGTGCCAGTGTCCCCCGGGCTTCAAATACAACTTCACCTTACGCTCCTGTTTGGGTGAGAGGCCGCTCCACTGATGTTGTACCAACACTCACCACACGAGGGAGACACTTAACACTCATTTTATTCAAGAGGGCGTAACGGGAACGTTTTTGGTATCAGCTGATCCTAACCCTGACCTGTACCTCCTGTAATGACCTCTGCCCTCTCTCTCTCTCTCTCTCTCTCTCTCTCTCTCTCTCTCTCTCTCTCTCTCTCTCTCTCTCTCTCTCTCTCTCTCTCTCTCTCTCTCTCTCTCTCTCTCTCTCTCTCTCTCTCTCTCTCTCTCTCTCTCTCTCTCTCTCTCTCTCTCTCTCTCTCTCTCTCCTCTCTCTCTCATGCCTTGTCCTCTCTCTCTCTGCCTGATGAGTGAGTGTGAGGTGGGTGTGTGTGGGGGTGAGTGTGTGAACGCGATGGGCAGCTACTCTTGCCACTGCGACGGCCGTCGGGGCCTACGGCTAGCCGAGGACCAGAGCTCCTGTGAGGAGGTCCCAGTGTGTGTCCAGCTCTATGACTACAAGCATGCTGAGATGCTGTACCTGGGAGAACAGTTCACTGGAGGGCCTGTCATATACCTCCGCTTCAGACTACCAGAGAACACCAAGTAAGGGGTTAAAGACAGACACACACACTAAGTCCTGTTCAGTACACAGCTGTACCCTAATCGTCCATGTCGCCTGGTCCGCGTGTCTCCAGGTTTGCTGCAGAGTTTGACTTCCGTACGTTTGATCCAGAGGGGGTGATTCTGTACGCGGAGTCTTCCCAGGACTCGTGGTTCATGCTGGGGCTGAGGGAAGGACGCATCGAGGTCCAGTTCAAGAACCAACACTCCCTCAAGGTCACCAGTGGGGGCAAGGCCATCAACGATGGTCAGTGGCATGTGGTAAGATGCCTGGGTGGATTACATTACTGATTGGTTTTATCGTCACTAGCTGTTTCTATTTAGTAATCTGCCCAACCTGAGGGCCTGTCTTTAGTAATCTGCCCAACCTGAGGGCCTGTCTTTAGTAATCTGCCCAACCTGAGGGCCTGTCTTTAGTAATCTGCCCAACCTGAGGGCCTGTCTTTAGTAATCTGCCCAACCTGAGGGCCTGTCTTTAGTAATCTGCCCAACCTGAGGGCCGTGTCTTTAGTAATCTGCCCAACCTGAGGGCCTGTCTTTAGTAATCTGCCTGTCTTTAGTAATCTGCCCAACCTGAGGGCCTGTCTTTAGTAATCTGCCCAACCTGAGGCCAACCTGTCTTTAGTAATCTGCCCAACCTGAGGCCTGTCTTTAGTAATCTGCCCAACCTGAGGGCCTGTCTTTAGTAATCTGCCCAACCTGAGGGCCTGCCCAACCTGAGGGCCTGTCTTTAGTAATCTGCCCAACCTGAGGGCCTGTCTTTAGTAATCTGCCCAACCTGAGGGCCTGTCTTTAGTAATCTGCCTGTCTTTAGTAACCTGCCCAACCTGTCTTTAGTAATCTGCCCAACCTGAGGGCCTGTCTTTAGTAATCTGCCCAACCTGAGGGCCTGTCTTTAGTAAGTTGCCCAACCTGAGGGCCTGTCTTTTTGTTGCCCAGATGGGTTCCATCTGGATCCAGTGTTAAGATGCGGTGATGTTATATATATATATATATATATACTACCGTTCAAAAGTTTGGGGTCACTTAGAAATGTCCTTGTTTTCGAAAGAAAGCAAAGAAAATCTAGAGTTTTTGTCCATTATAATAACATCAAATTGATCAGAAATACAGTGTAGACATTGTTAATGTTGTAAATGGCTATTGTAGCTGGAAACGGCTGATTTTTTTAATGGAATATCTACATAGGCGTACAGAGGCCCATTATCAGCAACCATCAGTCCTGTGTTCCAATGGCACATTGTGTTTGCTAATCCAAGTTTATCATTTTAAAAGGCTAATTGATCATTAGAAAAACCTTTTTGCAATTATGTTAGCACAGCTGAAAACTGTTGTGCTGATTAAAGAAGCAATAAAACTGGCCTTCTTGAGACTAGTTGAGTATCTGGAGCATCAGCAATTGTGGGTTCGATTACAGGCTCAAAACGACCAGAAACAAAAACTTTCTTCTGAAACTCGTCAGTCTATTCTTGTTCTGAGAAATGAAGGCTATTCCATGCGAGAAATTGCCAAGAAACTGAAGATCTCGTACAACGCTGTGTACTACTCCCTTCACAGAACAGCGCAAACTGGCTCTAACCAGAATAGAAAGAGGAGTGGGAGGCCCCTGGTGCACAACTGAGCAAGAGGACAAATACATTAGAGTGTCTAGTTTGAGAAACAGACGCCTCACAAGTCCTCAACAAAATGTCTAAGTGACCCCAAGCTTTTGAACGGTAGTGTATATTTATGTAGACATATACAGTGGGGAGAACAAGTATTTGATACACTGTCGATTACTTGTTCTCCCCACTGTATTTATATAATGAATATGAATTCGGAGGGCAGAAATGATTAAATATTAAAGCATTAGACTAAAGGCTTCAGTCATACAAAAGTTATACTTAAATCCGAACTGGTTCTCTAGCAAATTAGTAAGATTGTCTCACCCCATGTTCAAGAATGGCCTTTTTCCCTTTATTCAGATTACAACCTCTCACTTTCAGTTATTTGAAAAGGAAATAATCTCCCAAATATCACTATTTCTAAAACAAGCCATAGAAAGTTGGTTGCAATTTCAGTTTAATCCACCAGAAAAGACAGAACAAATATTACAACAAATATTATGGTTAAACTCAAATATACTAATTGACAAAAAAAACATTATTTTTTGAATTTCTTTTTTAAAATGGTATAATCTTTGTAAATGATATCATAAATAGGACTGGTGGAGTTATGTCACAAAAATATATGGAAATGTCTGCTCTATCCAAAATGACAACCAACTGATTGCAGCATTACCGCCAAAATGGAGGAGGCAAGTGGAAAGGGGGAGAAGGTAAGGAACTTGTCTGTCGGCATTAAAGACAAAAGATTGGCTAAAGAAAATAGTGATAAATAAAAAAAGTATACCAGTTTCATTTAAGGACCAAAAAATTCACAGCTGCGCCGTACAGTTTGCAAACTAGTTGGGGGGAGATTTTTTCGATGTACCGATTCCATGGCACATGGTTTATGAACGGATACACAAAACGATGCCGGATTCAAAAATAGTTTTTCAATTTAATTATTATACAAAATTATTGCGACCAATAGAATGTTATGTACAGTGCATTCTGAAAGTATTCAGACCCCTTGATTTTTTCCACATTTTGTTACGTTACAGCCTTACTCTAAAATTGATTAAATCTATTTTTTTCTCAACAAGCTACAAAGCAAAAACAGGTTTTTAGAAATGTTTGCAAATTTACAACAAATCAAAAACTGAAATATCACATTTACATAAGGATTCAGACCCTTTACTCAGTACTTTGTTGAAGCACCTTTGGCAGCGATTACAGCCTCAAGTCTTCTTGGGTATGATGCTACAAGCTTGGCACACCTGTATTTGGGGAGTTTCTCCCATTCTTCTCTGCAGATCCTCTCAAGCTCTGTCAGGTTGGATGGGGAGCATCGCTGCACAGCTATTTTCAGGTCTCTCCAGAGATGTTCGATTGGGTTCAAGTCTGGGCTCTGGCTGGGCCACTCAAGGACATTCAGAGACTTGTCCCGAAGCCACTCCTGCACTGACTAGTCTCCCAGTCCCTTCCTCTGAAAAACATCCCCACAACATGATGCTGCCACCACCATGCTTCATTGTAGGGATGGTGCCAGATTTCCACCAGACGTGACACTTGGCATTCAGGTCAAAGAGTTCTATCTTGGTTTCATCAGACCAGAGAATCTTGTTTCTCATGGTCTGAGAGTCCTTTAGGTGCCTTTTGGCAAACTCCAAGCGGGCTGTCATGTGCCTTTTACCGAGGAGTGGCTTCCGTCTGGCCACTCTACCATAAAGGCCTGATTGGTGGAGTGCTGCAGAGATGGTTGTCCTTCTGGAAGGTTCTCCCATCTCCACAGAGGAACTCTGGAGCTCTGTCAGAGTGACCATCGGGTTCTTGGTCACCTCCCTGACCAAGGACCTTTACCCCCGATTGCTCAGTTTGCTCAGCTCTAGGAAGAGTCTTTGTGGTTCCAAACTTATTCCATTTAAGAATTGGGGGCCACTGTGATCTTGGGGACCTTCAATTCTACAGACATTTTTTGGTACCCTTCCCCAGATCTGTGCCTCGACACAATGTCTCGGAGCTCTACGGACAATTCCTTTGACCTCATGGCTTGGTTTTTGCTCTGACATGCACTGTCAACTGTGGGACCTTATATAGACAGGTGTGTGCTTTTCCAAATCATGTCCAATCAATTGAATTTACCACAGGTGGACTCCAATCAAGTTGTAGAAACATCTCAAGGATGATCAATGGAAACGGCATGCACCTGAGCTCAATTTCGAGTCTCATGGCAAAGGGTCTGAATACTTATGAAAATAAGGTATTTCTGTTTTTTATTTGTAATATATTTGCAGAAATTTCAAAAAACCTGTTTTTGCTTTGTCACTATAGGATATTGTGTGTAGATTAATGATTAATTAATTTTTTTAATCCATTTTAGAATAAGGCTGTAACGTAACAAAATGTGGAAAAAGTCAAGGGGTCTGAATACTTTCCGAATGCACTGTATACGGGGGATACAACCATCCCAGCTCTTCAGATTTTGCTGCTAAGAGATCATTTGTTTTAGATCATTTGTTTTGGTACTGCCCATATGTAGCTTGTCTTTTGTCACAGGTTCAGGAATGGCTGAAAAATTGCAACATTTACCTGGAGAAAACTCTGCAAATAGCACTGCCGGGTGATTTGAAAAATCATAGCCAATCAATCAATAATAAAATAATACTCTTAGAAAATGTGTTTATCTTTCATTTACAGTCTGTAGAAAACTATGAGAATTCAAAAGGTTCAGAACTTTTGTGAAACATCACAACACAGTAAAATAAATATATGGCAGCTAGAAATCAAAACTGGATGGTGTTCAGAGATAGATGGGAGGGGTTGAGGGTAGCTGAAGGATGGGACTAAAAACAAACAAAAGATAACTCATATAAAATACACTGTCTGTGAAATGATTGTAGTATGTATAAGCTGGAAGTAGAAGCCTAAGTGTTGTTGTCCATTAGTTTACTCCAATTAGGGGAAGGGTGGGAGGGTTAGGGGAAAATAATAAAGGAAAATATATTTTAAAAAATATTTATTTTAAATATTTATATTTTTAAAACAAATATATATATGGGGTTTGGAAATTACATTGATAGAAGCCACAATCTGTCTGCAATATTAAAGCTGATCTAACCCATAACAAAATGAAAGATCCGGCGATGTTTTATTATTGTGATGTAATGTTGATGTTGTTGTTGTTGTGTAATGTTGTGTAATGTTGTTGTTGTTGTGTAATGTTGTTGTTGTTGTTGTGTAATGTTGTGTAATGCTGTTGTTGTTGTGTAATGTTGTTGTTGTGTAATGTTGTTGTTGTGTGTTGTTGTTGTTGTTGTGTAATGTTATTGTTGTGTAATGTTGTTGTTGTGTAATGTTGTTGTTGTTGTGTAATGTTGTTGTTGTTGTGTAATGCTGTTGTTGTTGTGTAATGTTGTTGTTGTTGTTATGTAATGTTGTTGTTGTGTGTTGTTGTTGTTGTTGTAATGTTGTTGTTGTTGTTGTGTAATGTTGTTGTTGTTGTGTAATGTTGTTGTTGTTGTGTAATGTTGTTGTTGTTGTGTAATGTTGTTGTTGTTGTTATGTAATGTTGTTGTTGTTGTTGTGTAATGTTGTTGTTGTTGTGTAATGTTGTGTAATGTTGTTGTTGTTGTGTAATGTTGTTGTTGTTGTTGTGTAATGTTGTAGATCTCAGTAGATGAACTGGAGTCCAGTATCAGTGTTAAGATCAGTAAGGAAGCTGTGATGAGCATCAACAGCCCTGAGAGTCTCTTTACGTCCGTTAACGGGAAACTGGAGACCAAGGTGTACATTGCAGGGCTGCCCAACCGCACCGACAGCGTCATCAAACCGGTAAACAGCCTGCTGCCGCAACACAACAACCATAAAACAACCATAGAACAACCATAGAACAACCATACAACCATAGAACAACCATAAAACAACCATAGAACAACCATACAACAATAGAACAACCATAGAACAACCATACAACCATAGAACAACCATACAACCATAGAACAACCATAGAACAACCATACAACCATAGAACAACCATACAACAACCATAGAACAACCATACAACCATAGAACAACCATAGAACAACCATAGAACAACCATAGAACAACCATAGAACAACCATACAACCATAGAACAACCATATACAACCATAGAACAACCATAGAACAACCATAGAACAACCATACAACCATAAACAACCATAGAACAACCATAGAACAACCATAGAACAACCATACAACCATAGAACAACCATAGAACAACCATAGAAACAACCATAGAACAACCATACAACCATAAAACAACCATACAAACTTAACCATACCATACAACCCATAGAAACAACCTCCAACAACCATACACCAAAACAACATAGCCGCAACCATAGAACAACCATAGAAGCTGGAACAACAATACAACCATAGAACAACCATAGAACACCATGAAAAACCCAACTATACAACCATAGAAACAACCATACAACCATAGAACAACCATAGAACAACCATAGCTACAACAACCATACAACCATAGATACAACCATAGAAAACAGAACCTGTTCTCAAACCATACAACCATAAAACAACCATACAACCATAGAACAACCATAGAACAACCATAGAACAACCATACAACCATAGAACAACAACCATAGAACAACCATAGAACAACCATACAACCATAAAACAACCATACAACAACCATACAACCATAAAACAACCATACAACCATAGAACAACCATACAACCATAGAACAACCATACAACCATAAAACAACCATACAACCATAGAACAACCATACAACAAGAAAACAACCATAGAACAACCATAGAACAACCATAAAACAACTATAGAACAACCATACAACCACCATAAACAACCATAGAACAACCATACAAACAACCATACAACCATATTAACACAACCATATAACAACCATACAACCATAGAACAACCATAGAACAACCATATAACAACCATATAACAACCATATAAACAACCATAAAACAACCACCATAAAACAACCATAAAACAACCATAGAACAACCATAGAACAACCATACAACCATAAAACAACCATAAAACAACCATAGAACAAACAACCATAAAACAACCATAGAACAACCATAAAACAACCATAGAACAACCATAGAACAACCATACAACCATAGAACAACCATACAACCATAGAACAAACCATAGAATAAACACTCAACCAATAACCACACAAATAATTAGCAGATAATCGCTCGACGACCACAGAACAACCATAAAATAATGATTCCATAACCATAAAACAACCCATCCTACAACCACCTAATAACATTGATGTATGTAACCCCTGTATAGATTAACCCTCGTCTGGACGGCTGTATCCGGGGCTGGAACCTGATGAACCAAGGGGCGTCTGGGGTGAAAGAGGTTATCCAGGAAAAGGAGAGCAAACACTGTTTCCTGCACGTAGAGAGAGGGACCTACTTCACTGGAGCAGGACTGGCTCACTTCAACATAGACTACAGTGAGTAGTGTACACTATACTGGCTCACTTCAACATAGACTACAGTGAGTAGTGTACACTATACTGGCTCACTTCAACATAGACTACAGTGAGTAGTGTACACTATACTGGCTCACTTCAACATAGACTACAGTGAGTAGTGTACACTATACTGGCTCACTTCAACATAGACTATACTGGCTCACTTCAACATAGACTACAGTGAGTAGTGTACACTATCCTGGCTGTTCAACACTATACTGGCTCACTTCAACATAGACTACAGTGAGTCACTTCAACATAGACTATACTGGCTCACTTCAACATAGACTACAGTGAGTAGTGTACACTATACTGGCTCACTTCAACATAGACTACAGTGAGTAGTGTACACTATACTGGCTCACTTCAACATAGACTATACTGGCTCACTTCAACATAGACTACAGTGAGTAGTGTACACTATACTGGCTCACTTCAACATAGACTATACTGGCTCACTTCAACATAGACTACAGTGAGTAGTGTACACTATCCTGGCTCACTTCAACATAGACTATACTGGCTCACTTCAACATAGACTACAGTGAGTAGTGTACACTATACTGGCTCACTTCAACGTAGACTACAGTGAGTAGTGTACACTATACTGGCTCACTTCAACGTAGACTACAGACTACAGTGAGTAGTGTACACTATACTGGCTCACTTCAACATAGACTATACTGGCTCACTTCAACGTAGACTACAGTGAGTAGTGTACACTATACTGGCTCACTTCAACATAGACTACAGTGAGTAGTGTGTCACTTCAACTATACTGGCTCACTTCAACATAGACTACAGTGAGTAGTGTACACTATACTGGCTCACTTCAACATAGACTATACTGGCTCACTTCAACGTAGACTACAGTGAGTAGTGTACACTATACTGGCTCACTTCAACATAGACTACAGTGAGTAGTGTACACTATACTGGCTCACTTCAACATAGACTACAGTGAGTAGTGTACACTATACTGGCTCACTTCAACATAGACTACAGTGAGTAGTGTACACTATACTGGCTCACTTCAACATAGACTACAGTGAGTAGTGTACACTATACTGGCTCACTTCAACGTAGACTACAGTGAGTAGTGTACACTATACTGGCTCACTTCAACATAGACTACAGTGAGTAGTGTACACTATACTGGCTCACTTCAACATAGATTACAGTGAGTAATAGCAGTTAATATACTAATACAGTGGACTATATTCTACTACAACAGTGATTCTCCAGATGATTGGGAAAGGGGGGGGGGGGGGGGGGGTGGGGGGGGGGGGGTTACATAGACCTCTGTTTACTAAGGCTGTCTTTGGTGTGTGTGTGTGTGTGTGTGTGTGTGTGTGTGTGTGTGTGTGTGTGTGTGTGTGTGTGTGTGTGTGTGTGTGTGTGTGTGTGTGTGTGTGTGTGTGTGTGTGTGTGTGTGTGTGTGTGTGTGTGTGTGTATAGGTGAGTCGGGGAGCTGGAGGGTTGATCTGAAGATAAGTATCCGTCCGTCCAGCAGCACAGGAGTTCTCTTCGCTCTGGTCGTCAACGATACCGTCCCCCTGTCTGTCGCCGTGGTTACGCAAGGACCTGACGATGCTGTGAGTTCAGCAACGATCCCCACGCGCGCGCACACACACACACACACTCACATCCCCTCCTCCTTTCTCCAGCACCTGCAGGTGTTCCTGGATGGGGTGTCCGTGGCGGTGCTACAGTCGTTGATGTTGTGTTACCCTGACCGTCTGTCTGTAGAGCTGACTGTCACCCCCACTACCCTGGAGATCATCGCTAACTCCTCCACGTGGTCCTACAGCCTCCCTGACGGGGCGCTGGATCGACTCAACGCCACAATGATGACACACTCTGTCAGCACATGCATAGGAGGACTGCCAGGTAACTAGCTAGTTACTTACTACCAAACTAACTAACTAGTAGCTGACTAACCATAGGAGGACTGCCAGGTAACTAGCTAGTTACTTACTACCAAACTAACTAACTAGTAGCTGACTAACCACCATGATTCTGCCGTTCAGGACATGCATAGGAGGACTGCCAGGTAACTAGCTAGTTACTTACTATCAAACTAACTAACTAGTAGCTAACTAACCATAGGAGGACTACCAGGTAACTAGCTAGTTACTTACTATCAAACTAACTAACTAGTAGCTAACGAACCACCATGATTGGGCGGCAGGTAGCTTAGTGGGTAAGAGCGTTGTGCCAGTAACCGAAAGGTCGCTGGTTCTAATCCCCAAGCCGACTAGGTGAAAAATCTGTCGATGTGCCCTTAAGCAAGGCACTTAACCCTAATTGCTCCTGTAAGTCGCTCTGGATAAGAGCGTCCGCTAAATGACTGAAATGTAAATGATTCTGCCATTCAGGACATGCATAGGAGGACTGCCAGGTAACTAGCTAGTTACTTACTACCAAACTAACTAACTAGTAGCTAACTAACCACCATGATTCTGCCGTTCAGGACATGCATAGGAGGACTACCAGGTAACTAGCTAGTTACTTACTACCAAACTAACTAACTAGTAGCTAACTAACCATAGGAGGACTACCAGGTAACTAGCTAGTTACTTACTACCAAACTAACTAACTAGTAGCTAACTAACCATAGGAGGACTACCAGGTAACTAGCTAGTTACTTACTACCAAACTAACTAACTAGTAGCTAACTAACCATAGGAGGACTACCAGGTAACTAGCTAGTTACTTACTACCAAACTAACTAGTAGCTAACTAACCATAGGAGGACTACCAGGTAACTAGCTAGTTACTTACTACCAAACTAACTAACTAGTAGCTAACTAACCATAGGAGGACTACCAGGTTGGTGAAACTGACTGACTGACTAACGTAGTCCATATTTCATCATTTATTCAGATTTCATTGATGAAGTGTTTGGGGGGTATTTAATCTCTCCCTCCCTCCCTCCCTCCCTCCCTCCCTCCCTCCCTCCCTCCCCCTTTCCCTCCCTCTCTCCCTCACTCCCTCCCCCCTCCCTCCCTCCCTCCCTCCCTCCCTCCCCCTCTCCCTTCCCTTCCTTCCTTCCCTTCCCTCCCCTCCCTCCCCTCCCTCCCTCCCTCCCTCCCTCCCTCCCTACCCCCTCCCTCCCTCCCTCCCCCCCCCCTTCCCTCCCTCCCCCCTCCCTCCCTCCCTCCCTCCCTCCCTTCCTCCCTCCCTCCTCCCTCCCTCCCTCCCTCCCTCCCTCCCTCCCTCCCTCCCTCCCTTCCTTCCTTCCTTCCTTCCCTCCCTCCCTCCCTCCCTCCCTCCCTCCCCCCTCCCTCCTCCCTCCCTTCCTCCCTCCGTCCGTCCGTCTCCAGATACTATCCCAGCCTCCTCCACCCCAGTGTCAGCCTACTACCACGGCTGTCTGGACGTCAACATCAACGGTCGGCTGTTAGACTTCGACGAGGCAGTCAGTAAACACAACAGCATTAAGTCCCACTCCTGCCCCCCTGTCTCGCCCCCCAAGACACACTCTGACGACCCCCACCACTCACCCTACAGGAAGTGACCTCACAGCCAGGTCGACCAATCACCGCACATCTCTGTCCTGAGGCCAAATCTGTGTATATGATCCTATAACTAATGATTAGAGAGAGGGAGGGGGAGGGAGGGAGGGAGAAAGGAAGGAGGGAGGGAAAGGAGGAGGGGAAGGGAGGGAGGGAGGGAGGAAGGGAGGGGGAGGGAGGGAGGGAGGGAAGAAAGGAGGGAGGGAAAGGAGGAGGGGAAGGGAGGGAGGGAGGGAGGAAGGGAGGGGGAGGGAGGGAGGGAGGGAAGAAAGGAGGGAGGGAAAGGAGGAGGGAGGGAAAGGAGGGGGGGAGAGATGGAGGGAGGAGGGGAAGGGAGGGAAAGATGGTGGGTGGACTTGCACAATGCAGTCATTTCTGTTTATTTAGTTTCCTGCACTCGTGGTTAGACTGTTTTTATTGGACATGACACCCCCTCACCATCACCCCACCATGGTCTGGATTTCCTTTAAAAAGCACCCCCCCTAGCTTTGACCTTGTTCTGACCAGGAGCTCCCCATGGTCTGGCTCTGGATTTCCTTTAACCCGGGGGTAGCACCTGGGTCTGTTTACTTTGACAGATGTCTGTTATCTAGTAGAGGAAGGTTCTGATTTGATTGACCCACTTGTTCTGTTCTGCCAGGAAGGTTCTGATACAGTGGTGACCTGGGATAGATGGCAGTTATATCTGTAGAGGAAGGTTCTGATACAGTGGATTGACCGGGGTAGATGGTTCTGTTATATATGTAGAGGAAGGTTCTGATACAGTGGATTGACCTGGGGTAGATGGTTCTGTTATATATGTAGAGGAAGGTTCTGATACAGTGGATTGACCTGGGGTAGATGGTTCTGTTATATATGTAGAGGAAGGTTCTGATACAGTGGATTGACCTGGGGTAGATGGTTCTGTTATATATGTAGAGGAAGGTTCTGATACAGTGGATTGACCCGGGGTAGATGGTTCTGTTATATATGTAGAGGAAGGTTCTGATACAGTGGATTGACCTGGGGTAGATGGTTCTGTTATATATGTAGAGGAAGGTTCTGATACAGTGGATTGACCGGGGTAGATGGTTCTGTTATATATGTAGAGGAAGGTTCTGATACAGTGGATTGACCTGGGATAGATGGTTCTGTTATATATGTAGAGGAAGGTTCTGATACAGTGGATTGACCCGGGATAGATGGTTCTGTTATATATGTAGAGGAAGGTTCTGATACAGTGGATTGACCTGGGATAGATGGTTCTGTTATATATGTAGAGGAAGGTTCTGATACAGTGGATTGACCCGGGATAGATGGTTCTGTTATATATGTAGAGGAAGGTTCTGATACAGTGGATTGACCTGGGGTAGATGGTTCTGTTATATATGTAGAGGAAGGTTCTGATACAGTGGATTGACCCGGGGTAGATGGTTCTGTTATATATGTAGAGGAAGGTTCTGATACAGTGGATTGACCCTGGGTAGATGGTTCTGTTATATATGTAGAGGAAGGTTCTGATACAGTGGATTGACCCGGGGTAGATGGTTCTGTTATATATGTAGAGGAAGGTTCTGATACGGTGGATTGACCTGGGGTAGATGGTTCTGTTATATATGTAGAGGAAGGTTCTGATACAGTGGATTGACCTGGGGTAGATGGTTCTGTTATATATGTAGAGGAAGGTTCTGATACAGTGGATTGACCCGGGGTAGATGGTTCTGTTATATATGTAGAGGAAGGTTCTGATACAGTGGATTGACCTGGGGTAGATGGTTCTGTTATATATGTAGAGGAAGGTTCTGATACAGTGGATTGACCTGGGGTAGATGGTTCTGTTATATATGTAGAGGAAGGTTCTGATACAGTGGATTGACCCGGGGTAGATGGTTCTGTTATATATGTAGAGGAAGGTTCTGATACAGTGGATTGACCTGGGGTAGATGGTTCTGTTATATATGTAGAGGAAGGTTCTGATACAGTGGATTGACCTGGGGTAGATGGTTCTGTTATATATGTAGAGGAAGGTTCTGATACAGTGGATTGACCCGGGGTAGATGGTTCTGTTATATGTGTAGAGGAAGGTTCTGATACAGTGGATTGACCTGGGGTAGATGGTTCTGTTATATATGTAGAGGAAGGTTCTGATACAGTGGATTGACCTGGGGTAGATGGTTCTGTTATATATGTAGAGGAAGGTTCTGATACAGTGGATTGACCTGGGGTAGATGGTTCTGTTATATATGTAGAGGAAGGTTCTGATACAGTGGATTGACCCGGGGTAGATGGTTCTGTTATATATGTAGAGGAAGGTTCTGATACAGTGGATTGACCTGGGGTAGATGGTTCTGTTATATATGTAGAGGAAGGTTCTGATACAGTGGATTGACCCGGGGTAGATGGTTCTGTTATATATGTAGAGGAAGGTTCTGATACAGTGGATTGACCCGGGGTAGATGGTTCTGTTATATATGTAGAGGAAGGTTCTGATACAGTGGATTGACCCGGGGTAGATGGTTCTGTTATATATGTAGAGGAAGGTTCTGATACAGTGGATTGACCCGGGGTAGATGGTTCTGTTATATATGTAGAGGAAGGTTCTGATACAGTGGATTGACCCGGGGTAGATGGTTCTGTTATATATGTAGAGTAGATAGATAGATGGCTGGATAGATATGGACCACATGCAGGGTGATTTTTGGTTCTCTCTTTTGTGTCTCGTCTCTCTCCCTTTCTTCAGAGACACCCCAATGGTTGAGTGTATATAAAAACAAGCTCACATTAATATATAAGTTAAATGTAATTGTTTTTTGTTGATGGATTGAGTGTTTTGTGTGTGTTTATTTTTAACAAAAGTGATCCAAAGCATGCCTGCTTTGGTACGTAAAACTGTGATTGTGTCTGAAATCTTTCTAGCCTACTGCTTACTAAATGTACTAATCATACTACATACGAACATACTAATAAAGTGCAGTATTAACTTGAAACAAAGTTTAAAGCGACAATTATTAACATACTGGCTCAAACGACAGGAATGAAGCAGCGGACACTAGCGGTCTGTTCGCTCACTGTTTCTGGCGGACGTTTTATGGTGTTACACAGCATACCTTCGTCAAACTGCTACACAATGCTAGCCAGCAGCTAACAAAATGAGTTTGTTTTTGCCCAAATTGTCATGCAAAAAGGACATAGACGAGGTAATAAAAACTGTCGCTGAAAAGGTTTTAGTTCTTCGGTTCGGGAGAGACGAAGACTCGATCTGCCTGCAGCTTGATGAGATTGTAAGTAGCTAACGTTAGCATGTGTCGTCGCTAGCATGCTAGCTGCAGCTTGATGAGATTGTAAGTAGCTAACGTTAGCATGTGTCGCTAGCATGCTAGCTGCAGCTTGATGAGATTGTAAGTAGCTAACGTTAGCATGTGTCGCTAGCATGCTAGCTGCAGCTTGATGAGATTGTAAGTAGCTAACGTTAGCATGTGTCGTCGCTAGCATGCTAGCTGCAGCTTGATGAGATTGTAAGTAGCTAACGTTAGCATGTGTCGCTAGCATGCTAGCTGCAGCTTGATGAGATTGTAAGTAGCTAACGTTAGCATGTGTCGCTAGCATGCTAGCTGCAGCTTGATGAGATTGTAAGTAGCTAACGTTAGCATGTGTCGCTAGCATGCTAGCTGCAGCTTGATGAGATTGTAAGTAGCTAACGCTTTAGCATGTGTCTCTAGCATGCTAGCTGCAGCTTGATGAGAGATTGTAAGTAGCTAACGTTAGCATGTGTCGCTAGCATGCTAGCTGCAGCTTGATGAGATTGTAAGTAGCTAACGTTAGCATGTGTCGCTAGCATGCTAGCTGGGTAGCTAGCTCTACCAACTAACTACTGCAATATTGTGGCCAGTAAACATTGATGCAAGACGGGCATGTCAGTTGTTAGTAGCATTTACACCAACACTGTCAATTACTTTTTTGCAACGTTTCAGTCTGTCTGAATCGGAATGCCAGTGTTGTCATTCTTTTGCCAGCTGTCCAAAACGTCCCACGACCTGAGTAACATGGCTTCAATCTACATCGTGGATGTGGACTCAGCCCCCATCTACACGAGATACTTCGACATCAGCTACATCCCGTCTACCGTCTTCTTCTTCAACGGACAACACATGAAGGTTGATTATGGGTGAGTGGTGGCATGTTAGGGTTGACATGAGGAGAAGGAAGATAGCCTACGCTGGACTCGGACGCTAGAATACCACAGGCTGGTTTCAGCTGTAACACTCCCCTTCAGTGGATAATCAGGCTTATAGCTAAAACACTGTTGTCCCTTGTCCCCACACAGGTCTCCAGATCACACCAAGTTTGTGGGCAGTTTTAAGACCAAGCAGGACTTCGTGGATCTGATCGAGGTGATCTACAGAGGAGCTATGAGAGGGAAGATGATCGTCCAGAGTCCCATCGACCCTCAGAACATCCCCAAGTACGACCTGCTCTACCATGGGATCTAGCTACGACCTGCTCAACCATGGGATCTAGCCCCGTCACGACCTGCTCTACCACGGGATCTAGCTACAACCTGTTTTTAGATTTCACCACAATTCCCCACCCTTCAGCGCGGTTACAAGCACCCTGGCTGCAGATCTCGTCGGGAGGCCGACAGCACGGTTGGAGCGCTCAAGCTGCCGAGAACTCATGTGAAAAGAAACCGTCTGACGAGCACAGAACGGATTGGCCCAGCCTGGACAATTGTGGTATTGACCTTATCTAGAGACACCACTGCAGCTGGCGCCATCTCACTTGACCATTAAACTGATGTACTGTTTGTTGAAACTGTCCATAACTTGACGTTGATATTTCCCTAGGGAAATAGATCTCTATATGAGACGGATACATGTCAGGGTGGACAACGTCCATTTGTTTCTTACAATGAAGACCCATTTACAGCTTGGAGCTGACGGTTCTTGTTGCCTCATAGTGTGAATGCTGAGCCTAATGTATGTCTGGTGAGAAGGTCTGAACCTTTTGAACTTTTGTTAATAAATGTGTCGCTTCAAATAATGTTGGTTTGATCTCTATCGAGGACCAACAAGAAATCATTATCTGCTAAATTGTTAGCTACATAAAAGTAATAAGACCATTCACAGTGCTGGGGATCCTTGTATTATATAATCCCAGACACCACAGGCTGAATGACTTGCATCAGTTTGGAGATTTGTTGGTATTTTGGTCCATTTAATATGAGTATTTTCAAAAAGTAAACAAAAATGTCAAACTTGATGAATGGATATTTTCTTTAGTTTATCATACTGCAGTCATCAACATTTTTCATGAATTTTAACCACTTTAAAATGGACATGCATCAATCATGTAAAAGCCCATTTCATAGAGAATGTTACAAACTGAACTACATTTAGTAACTTCCTTTGAAGAGATGGTGATTGGGTCTAAACAGGCTTTTGGCGTTTGGTAAGTCTTCATTCAGTGAACTTCTCGTTACCTGACGTTTCCAGAAAGTCAGACTTCCCACACCAACTCATTATTCTCAGTTTCTGAAGCATCTGCATTCCCTGTGTTGTGTGGTGACCCTTAGATATATTCATTCACTGTGTTGTGTGGTGACCCTTAGATATATTCATTCACTGTGTTGTGTGGTGACCCTTAGATATATTCATTCACTGTGTTGTGTGGTGACCCTTAGATATATGCTCCAGACTTGCCCAGAGGGAATTGTTGATATGCTGTACATTCTTTTATTCTAGATAACATTTTTATTTGGAAAAATGTGCCATTTTACAGATAGAAAGATGAAAAAAAGTATTTATCCACAATCTGCTGTGGACACGTCCGTTCCTGGAGTGTCCTTAACTAAATGAAACAAAAATATTTAGTCCGACTTCATCCAGTGTCCAGAAAAATGTATTAGCATGAATTAGACACTTACTGAGCAAAAGGCCACAAGATAAACCCTCAATTCCAAACGTGCCCCTTTGTACTTCACTGGTGCTGTCAGGGCGCCAGGTAGCTTTAGTGGGTAAGAGCGTTGTGCCAGTAACCGAAAGGTCGCTGGTTCTAATCCCCGAGCCGACTAGGTGAAAAATCTGTCGATGTGCCCTTGAGCAAGGCACTTAACCCTAATTGCTCCTGTAAGTCGCTCTGGATAAGAGCGTCTGCTAAATGACTTAAACGTAAATGTCAGAGCGGCCCGGTGTGAGGTCTGATCTGTCCCACGGTGCTCCTGTACTTCACTGGTGCTGTCAGGGCGGCCCGGTGTGAGGTCTGATCTGGCCCACGGTGCTCCTGTACTTCACTGGTGCTGTCAGGGCGGCCCGGTGTGAGGTCTGATCTGGCCCACGGTGCTCCTGCTGCGGGTCACCATACTAAAGCTGGTGGGTGCTTTAGGACTCAGTGTTTTGGAGAAGAACCTGAACACAGACTCCATGCAGACAGCTGGAGCCGCCTCGTGACTCTGTGTCCCGGCTGACATCTGAGGGCATCCTGCTTTCAGCGACCCCACCGGCTGGTTCAGGGGCTTGGAGCTCAGCACCCACCTAAAAAGACAAATGGGTTACGGAATGTGCAATGTCAAAGATAATATATTGTCAATTACTTCCCTGGTTATATAAAAGACATCATCCCACCTCCTGGAGCGCGTCTTCAGCCACTCCCGGCCCTCCGCGTCCAATGGCTGGTGCCACAGGCTGTGGGAGGAGTCCAGGAAGGCCGCCGCCCACACCTGCCTCACCACTTGCTGCGGGCGTCGGCACAGCAGGTCCACGAACGCCAGGCCTCCGTAACCGTGCGCTACCACGACGACGCGCCGGGAGACGCAGCGCGACACTAGGAGGTCCCAGACGCGGTGCACGTGCTCCTCCGGGGTCTCCCCGACGCCTCCTCCCTGGTTGGGGTTCATCAGGAGGACAGAGCTGCCTTCCTCCAGGGCCCTCCTCACGTAGGGCATCATGCTGCCTCTCTCCAGCCCCTCGCTGGCAGCAGCCCTCCAGCTCCACAGGCCACAGCGCATCGTTCCCCGGTCCTGGACCACCAGCAGCAGGGTGGCAGGGCTCTCCAGGGCCCCAGGGGATAGGTAGACGTAGCCCTGGCTGGGGGCTCCTCGCTGGGGGCTGAAGGAGACCCCGTGGTCCCCATGCCCCTTGGGCTCTGCTGGAGGTGGGAGGTAGAGCCTGGTGAGGTGCAGCTGCTCCTCCAGGAGAGAGTGAACGTGTTGGGTGACGTGAAGACACAACGCCTGGTCCTCCCTCTGGGTGGCGTCCGGGTCACAGCCCCGATGGAACTGGAACGAGAAGGGCTCCTGGGTGACCCGGTGACACAGACACCCGTCCGAGGTGAAGCGATACGGGAAGACTGAGGGAGGGGACACAGCCTGACCCCGCTGGCTCTGGGTCTGACCCTGGGTCTTAGCGGTGTCCACCATTAACTCCATCCTGGTGCAAAGCAGAAAGGGAGATGGTAAACACAGGGGGGAGCTATCTGATCCCGTTAGCCTCTAGCCCAGGAGGCTATCTGATCCCGTTAGCCTCTAGCCCAGGAGGCTATCTGATCCCGTTAGCCTCTAGCCTAGGAGGCTATCTGATCCCGTTAGCCTCTAGCCTAGGAGGCTATCTGATCCCGTTAGCCTCTAGCCTAGGAGGCTATCTGATCCCGTTAGCCTCTAGCCCAGGAGGCTATCTGATCCCGTTAGCCTCTAGCCTAGGAGGCTATCTGATCCCGTTAGCCTCTAGCCCAGGAGGCTATCTGATCCCGTTAGCCTCTAGCCCAGGAGGCTATCTGATCCCGTTAGCCTCTAGCCCAGGAGGCTATCTGATCCCGTTAGCCTCTAGCCCAGGAGGCTATCTGATCCCGTTAGCCTCTAGCCCAGGAGGCTATCTGATCCCGTTAGCCTCTAGCCCAGGAGGCTATCTGATCCCGTTAGCCTCTAGCCTAGGAGGCTATCTGATCCCGTTAGCCTCTAGCCTAGGAGGCTATCTGATCCCGTTAGCCTCTAGCCTAGGAGGCTATCTGATCCCGTTAGCCTCTAGCCTAGGAGGCTATCTGATCCCGTTAGCCTCTAGCCCAGGAGGCTATCTGATCCCGTTAGCCTCTAGCCCAGGAGGCTATCTGATCCCGTTAGCCTCTAGCCTAGGAGGCTATCTGATCCTGTTAGCCTCTAGCCCAGGAGGCTATCTGATCCCGTTAGCCTCTAGCCCAGGAGGCTATCTGATCCCGTTAGCCTCTAGCCCAGGAGGCTATCTGATCCCGTTAGCCTCTAGCCCAGGAGGCTATCTGATCCCGTTAGCCTCTAGCCTAGGAGGCTATCTGATCCCGTTAGCCTCTAGCCTAGGAGGCTATCTGATCCCGTTAGCCTCTAGCCTAGGAGGCTATCTGATCCCGTTAGCCTCTCTAGCCTAGGAGGCTATCTGATCCCGTTAGCCTCTAGCCTAGGAGGCTATCTGATCCCGTTAGCCTCTAGCCTAGGAGGCTATCTGATCCCGTTAGCCCTCTAGCCTAGGAGGGCTATCTGATCCCGTTAGCCTCTAGCCTAGGAGGCTATCTGATCCCGTTAGCCTCTAGCCTAGGAGGCTGCTATCTGATCCCGTTAGCCTCTAGCCCAGGAGGCTATCTGATCCCGTTAGCCTCTAGCCTAGGAGGCTATCTGATCCCGTTAGCCTCTAGCCTAGGAGGCTGCTATCTGATCCCGTTAGCCTCTAGCCTAGGAGGCTATCTGATCCCGTTAGCCTCTAGCCCAGGAGGCTATCTGATCCCGTTAGCCTCTAGCCTAGGAGGCTATCTGATCCCGTTAGCCTCTAGCCTAGGAGGCTATCTGATCCTGTTCCGTTAGCCTCTAGGAGGCTGCTCTCTGATCCCGTTAGCCTCTAGCCCAGGAGGCTATCTGATCCCGTTTAGCCTCTAGCCTAGGAGGCTATCTGATCCCGTTAGCCTCTAGCCTAGGAATTGCTATCTGATCCCGTTAGCCTCTAGCCTAGGAGGCTATCTGATCCCGTTAGCCTCTAGCCTAGGAGGCTATCTGATCCCGTTAGCCTCTAGCATATAGGAGGCTATCTGATCCTGTTAGCCTCTACATTTCATGGTCCTGCGTTGGCTATCTGATCCTGTTAGCCTCTAGCCTAGGAGGCTATCTGATCCATCAAAAGCCTCTAGCCTAGGAGGCTATCTGATCCCGTTAGCCTCTAGCCCAGGAGGCTATCTGATTCCCGTAGCCTCTCAGCCAGGGGCTGCTTCTATCTGAGGCTATCTGATCCTGTTAGCCTCTAGCCTAGGAGGCTATCTGATCCCGTTAGCCTCTAGCCCAGGAGGCTATCTGATCCCGTTAGCCTCTAGCCCAGGAGGCTATCTGATCCTGTTAGCCTCCTAGGCTAGGAGTACTGAGTAAGCAAGCACATCATTATTTGTAGTCAGGGATCATTTTACATTTCATGTAATAGATAGTGGGGTCCCAAATTATTGACACCCTTTGATAAAGATGAGCAAAAACGACTGTATAAAAATAATACAAATACTGAGCTATATTGTATGCTACATTTTTTGTGGGTAATTATATTATTTTATGCTAATACAATTGCTCCACTGGTGTGCGTAGACAAAGAGCTCTATGTTCATGTCATCCGGCTAATGTAAACGCCTGGAGTTCGCTATACGGCATTGGCACTTGGATTGGAACCGGTGCTCTTTGGCCAGGCACACCGGTGGTGGGTTTGGAGTCTAAATAAGGATGCATGAGTAGAACATAACTGTAAAGTATGGTGGTGGATCTTTGATGTTATGGGGGCTGTTTTGCTTCCACTGGTCCTAAGGGGCCCTTGTTAAGGTCAACAGCATCATGAACTTTACCAAGTACCAGGACATTTTAGCCCAAAACCTGGTTGCCTCTGTCAGGTAGCTGAAACTTGGCCTCAAGTGGATCTTCCAGCAAGACAATGACCCCAAGCACACATCAAAATCCACAAATAAATGGTTAATTGGCCACAAAATGTAAATGTTGCAATGGCCATCTCAGTCTCCGGACTTCAAACCCATTGAAACCCTGTGTTTTGAATTGAAGAGGGCTTCTCCATGAGATTCTCCATAAGCACATTTATACAGTCATTTTTGCTCGTCTTTATCAAGGTTTATTGCCATGTATTTTATCAATAGGAAAGGTAAAATCAGTTTGCATTGCCATGTATTGGCTTTCCTGGGATACTTCATAATATTCTAATCATAAAGGTATCATCATGGTTTGGCTAATAGCATCCCCATGTATTTCATATACTAGGATCCCTCCTCATTTTGCATTGCTTTATTGGCTATTGGCTAATAGCATCCCTCCTCACCAAAACATACTATCATCATGGCTATTGGCTAATAGCATCCCTCCTCACCAAAACATACTATCATCATGGCTATTGGCTAATAGCATCCCTCCTCTTTATCATCATGGCTATTGGCTAATAGCATCCCTCCTCTTTATCATCATGGCTATTGGCTAATTTCATCATCATCATCATGGCTATTGGCTAATAGCATCCCTCCTCTTTATCATCATGGCTATTGGCTAATAGCATCCCTCCTCTTTATCATCATGGCTATTGGCTAATAGCATCCCTCCTCACCCTCATCATATGGCTCAATAGGCTATCCTCTTTATCATCATAGCATTGGCTAATAGCATCCTCACTTATCATCATGGCTATTGGCTAATAGCATCCCTCCTCTTTATCATCATGGCATTGGCTAATAGCATCCCTCCTGGCTATTGCTAATAGCATCCCTCCTAGCATCATCATGGCTAAAACATATATAATCATTGGCTAATAGCATATCCTAATAGCATCCTCCTTTATCATCATGGCTATTGGCTAATAGCATCCCTCCTCTTTATCATCATGGCTATTGGCTAATAGCATCCCTCCTCACCAAAACATACCTGGAGAAAGTGACGCGTTGTCACTTGTTAGCTTGTTAGCCTAAAATAGGCGCTGTATGCGTTCTGGCGATCAGCTGTGTCCAAAAAACCGCAAAGAAGGCACTAAACGTTACTTTACTCTCGATTGAATATTAGTAATGACTAACTCCGATGATGCTTTGACAGATGGAAGCTACAAACGAATAGCGACGATGGATCTCCCCAACCCCCATCTATAGGTCAAGGTGGTATGGAACTGCGGCGTGACACAATCAGTCACGAGATATATATCATGAAATCTAATACATATTTTTTTAAATATTTGTTTTACTTCGAGATGACAAGCTTCAACCACACAGAGATGCTTTTATTTTAAATATTTAAATTTTATTGTACATTTAATTCACACTCTTTATTGCTGGCAATATGTATGAAAGTATAGTGCATGTATTGTTGAGCAATATGCTATGGCCATTTCAGGGCTATCAGCTTTATCCCCACATTGGCAATTGTTTCACCATGAATGTATTATGAAGTATATGAGTTGTCTGGAGAATATATCCTATTTTCACAGTATCATGGTTGCTAGATCTTGTCTCTATATCTGCCGGGTGCTGTGAGCGTCAAGTCTGTGATGACGGTTGGTGGCTTGTATCCAAAGGACCTTTTCACTGTGATGATCCGTCTATTTGTCTGTCTCCCTCAGTGACCCTGCCGTCATACAGGGGGTTGGACCTCTGGTGCATCTGCAGCAAACACAGGGTCAGAGGTCAGAGGTTAGGGACAAGGTCAAGGATGTGGTTGATAAGAGGCAAGTTTTTCCACTACCAGAATAAATACTAACGCCTGGTCATAATGTCTCCACCATCATTTCCTATGACTGAAAACATCTTCTGGACATCAGATCAGCGATCACTAACCTCGATTTGGACGACAACTTCTACTTCAACGAGTCAGCAGCTCCAGACGTTCCATTGACTCTCTTTATTAATCAGCAGCTCCGGACGTTCTGCTTACTCTGGACCAGGCCCTAATCAGCAGCTCTGGATTGTTCTGTTTTACTCGGACCAGGCCCTAATCAGCAGCTCTGGACGTTCTGCTTACTCATGGACCAGGCCCTAATCAGCAGCTCTGGACGTTCTGCTTACTTGGACCAGGCCCTAATCAGCAGCTCTGGACGTTCTGCTTACTCCGGATCAGGCCCTAATCAGCAGCTAGACGTGTCTTACTCCGGACCAGGCCCTAATCAGCAGCTCTGGACGTTCTGCTTACTCCGGACCAGGCCCTAATCAGCAGCTCTGGACGTTCTGCTTACTCTGGACCAGGCTCTAATCAGCAGCTCTGGACGTTCTGCTTACTCCGGATACAGGCCCTAATCAGCAGCTCTGGACGTTCTGCTTACTTCCGGACCACAGCCCTAATCAGCAGCTCTGGACAGAGGTTCTGCTTACTCCGGACCAGGCCCTAATCAGCAGCTCTGGATAAGAGGCTTACTCCGGACCAGGCCCTAATCAATGCTCTGGACGTTCTGTCACTCCGGACCAGGCCCTAATCAGCAGCTCTGGACGTTCTGCTTACTCTCAGACCAGGCCCTAATCAGCAGCTCTGGACGTTCTGCTTACTCCGGACCAGGCTCCTAATCAGCAGCTCTGGACGTTCTGCTTACTCTGGACCAGGCCCTAATCAGCAGCTCTGGACGTTCTGCTTACTCCGGACCAGGCCCTAATCAGCAGCTCTGGACGTTCTGCTTACTCTGGACCAGGCCCTAATCAGCAGCTCTGGACGTTCTGCTTACTCCGGACCAGGCCCTAATCAGCAGCTCTGGACGTTCTGCTTACTCCGGACCAGGCCCTAATCAGCAGCTCTGGACGTTCTGCTTACTCCGGACCAGGCCCTAATCAGCAGCTCTGGACGTTCTGCTTACTCCGGACCAGGCCCTAATCAGCAGCTCTGGACGTTCTGCTTACTCCGGACCAGGCCCCTAATCAGCAGCTCTGGACGTTCTGCTTACTCCGGACCAGGCCCTAATCAGCAGCTCTGGACGTTCTGCTTACTCCGGACCAGGCCCTAATCAGCAGCTCTGGACGTTCTGTTTACTCCGGACCAGGCCCTAATCAGCAGCTCTGGACGTTCTGCTTACTCCGGACCAGGCCCTAATCAGCAGCTCTGGACGTTCTGTTTACTCCGGACCAGGCCCTAATCAGCAGCTCTGGACGTTCTGTTTACTCCGGACCAGGCCCTAATCAGCAGCTCTGGACGTTCTGTTTACTCCGGACCAGGCCCTCTGGACCAGGCCCTAATCAGCAGCTCTGGACGTTCTGTTTACTCTGGACCAGGCCCTAATCAGCAGCTCTGGATGTTCTGCTTACTCCGGACCAGGCCCTAATCAGCAGCTCTGGACGTTCTGCTTACTCCGGACCAGGCCCTAATCAGCAGCTCTGGACGTTCTGCTTACTCCGGACCAGGCCCTAATCAGCAGCTCTGGACGTTCTGCTTACTCTGGACCAGGCCCTAATCAGCAGCTCTGGACGTTCTGCTTACTCCGGACCAGGCCCTAATCAGCAGCTCTGGACGTTCTGTTTACTCCGGACCAGGCCCTAATCAGCAGCTCTGGACGTTCTGCTTACTCCGGACCAGGCCCTAATCAGCAGCTCTGGACGTTCTGCTTACTCCGGACCAGGCCCTCTGGACCAGGCTATTTGTACCATAAATGTGAGATTTGAACCTTGGAGTATGCAGCATTACTAGTTATTGTGTCTGGTCCTCTTATGATACATAATTATTTTGGGGGGATTATGTAGATTACATTTTCGTTTACATTTAGTTACATTTAACTGGTTAAATCCCATCGTTAATTAGCCCATTCATATTGCACAATGTTCAGTACGTTTTTTCATATCGGACATACTGCACCGTAGTACACCATTTCCTGAACATTGTGTCGCAGTAAAAGGGGGTTTCATTCTACTCAGGAGCACTTCTAGTTTCCAAATCCACAGAGTTTCCACCCAGAGGAGTGTCGCTACTCAGGGGGGGGTCCACTAGTTTCCAAATCCACAGAGTTTCCACCCAGAGGAGTGTCGCTGCTCAGGGGGGTCCACTAGTTTCCAAATCCACAGAGTTTCCACCCAGAGGAGTGTCGCTACTCAGGGGGGTCCACTAGTTTCCAAATCCACAGAGTTTCCACCCAGAGGAGTGTCGCTGCTCAGGGGGGGTCCACTAGTTTCCAAATCCACAGAGTTTCCACCCAGAGGAGTGTCGCTGCTCAGGGGGGTCCACTAGTTTCCAAATCCACAGAGTTTCCACCCAGAGGAGTGTCGCTGCTCAGGGGGGGTCCACTAGTTTCCAAATCCACAGAGTTTCCACCCAGAGGAGTGTCGCTGCTCAGGGGGGGTCCACTAGTTTCCAAATCCACAGAGTTTCCACCCAGAGGAGTGTCGCTACTCAGGGGGGGGGGTCCACTAGTTTCCAAATCCAAGAGTTTCCACCCAGACGCTACTCGGGGAGGGTCCACTAGTTTCCAAATCCACAGAGTTTCCACCCAGAGGAGTGTCGCTACTCGGGGAGGGTCCACTAGTTTCCAAATCCACAGAGTTTCCACCCAGAGGAGTGTCGCTGCTCAGGGGGGTCCACTAGTTTCCAAATCCACAGAGTTTCCACCCAGAGGAGTGTCGCTACTCAGGGGGGTCCACTAGTTTCCAAATCCACAGAGTTTCCACCCAGAGGAGTGTCGCTGCTCAGGGGGGTCATTCTACTATCTCTACACAATGGACAGATAATTTTG